>RJWT010003392.1:0-36617 GCA_004365215.1 Cuniculus paca | reverse complement strand
AGAAGAAATAGCAGAAAATTTCCCAAACATGGGAATAGAAGCAGATATACAGATAAGTGAGGCATATAGAATGCCAAACAGGCATAACCAAAATAAATCTGCACCCAGACATATAATAATTAAGACCCCAAAAGTTCAGCATAAAAACAGAATACTAAAAGCTGTTTGTTATGGCTTGTACATTGTGTCAACTTGAGAAGTTTAGATGCTTAATTAAGAAACTCAGCAGCTGTACATCCTGGGGTGTAGAGAACAAGCAGTTACCATTCTAGGATGTTGTTCACTGTGTCAATTTGAGAAGGTCAGAAGTTTAAGTGATTCAGCATGGGGCCAGGATCCCTGGTTTGTAACATCCTCAGTTTGTAACATCCTCATCCTGTGCATGAGGAGGGCAGGCAGATGGTGTGAGTGCTACATCCACCCCAGGGGATTAGCCTGCATACAATAAAAGACAAAGGAGGAGGGACTGGGGGCTGCTTCTTCAGAGGAGCTCCAGTCTTAGCCTTCAGCTTTGAAGTTGTCTCCTGGCTTCTGGCACAGACTGTTCAGCTTCTGCCTGGGACTCTTCAGCGTTCGTCGTAGACTCTTCAGTTTTCGTCATAGACTCTTCAGTGTTCCATCGTAGACCCGTTGGCCTTCTGACACGGACTTGCACAGGACACTGCAGTAAGCTCCAGCCCTCAGGCTGAACCCCCTTTAACCTCTAGAGTGCAGATACCCTCTGCTCGCTCCTTCTTTCAACTTTGTGGCTGACCATTGCAAGCCAATCTTGTAATTTCTTATACAGTTGCCTATCTTGTATTATATCTGTTTCTCTAGTAAACCTTGACTGATACACTGTTAGAGAGAAGACACAACTCAACTATCAAGAAAACTATCCATTATAATCATGGCAGACTTCTCAGCACAAACCCTCAAGTCAAGATGAGCTTGGAGTGAAGTATTTCAAACCCTGAAAGAAAACAACGTTCAACCCAGATTGATGCACCCTGCAAAACTTTCTTTGAAAAAAAAAATTTTTTTTGTCTTTTTGAGACAGGGTCTCACTATGCCATTCAGGCTGGCCTTGGACTCACTTTGTAACTCAGGCTGGTCTCAAATTTGCAATGATCCTCTTCCCTCAGTCTCCCCAGTGCTGGGATTACAGGAGTGCACCACCACATCAAGTTTTTCTTTAAAAATTAATGGAGAAATAAAATACTTCCATGACAAAGAACAACTGAAGAAATTCATGTCCACCAAACCAACACTAGAAAGAGTACTGAAAGACATACTAGAGAAAGACAAAAATGACTACAATTACCAGAGGAACGACAGAAAGAAAGCATCAGGCAGGGCAAGCAATTAAGCAAGGGGGAAAAGCAGGAAACCAACAATAGGAAAATAACATGACAAAGTTAAACCAGTGCATATCAGTTATATTCATCAATGTAAATGGCCTCAATTCACCAATTAAAAGAAATAGGTTGACAGAGTGGATCAAGAAACAGGATCCAACAATATTCTGTGTACAAGAAACACATCTGACTCAAAAGGAAACTGATAGAGTAAAAGTCAAAGGATAGAAAACAATATTCCATGCTATAGAAAAAAGCAGGGGTAGCTATTCTGTTTTCAGACAATGTGAACTTCAAACCAAAAATGATCAAAAGAGATAAAGAAGATCACTACATACTTGTTAGGGGAAAAATTCAACAGGAAGAGTTAACAATCATAACTATATATGCACCAAATACAGGAGCACCCAACTATATAAGACAAATACTAATAGACATGAAAAAATCAAATACACAATAACACAATTGTAACAGGGGACCTTAATACTCCATTGTCACAAAGATATAGATCAACTAGACAAAATTCAGCAAAGAAATAGCAGAACTGAATCAAACCTGTGAACAAATGGACTTAGTAGATGTTTACAGAGTGTTCCACCCAATATTGGAATACACATACTTCTCAGCTGCACATGGGACATTCTTTAAAATAGACCATATATTAGCCCATAGAACATGCTTAAGTAAATCCAAAAGGGTTGAAATTATCCCATGCATATAATCTGACCACAGTGCACTGAAGTTGGAAATTATTGGCAAAAGAAACTGGAAAACCCACATAAATACATGGAAATTAAATAACAACCTCCCGAACAAACAATGGGTTACAGATGAAATTAAAGAAGAAATTAAACAAGACCTATAATTCAGTGAAAATGCAGATACAATACACCAAAACCTGTGTGACCCAATGAAAGCAGTCCTAGGAGAGAATGTCACATCAGGAAAACAGAATGAATTGTCACATCAGGAAAACAGAATGAGCACAAATAAACAACCTAATGCTATATCTCAAGATTCTAGAAAAAGAAGAGCAAGTCAAGTGCAAAGTTCATAGAAGAGAGGAAATTTTAAAGATCAGAGCAGAATTTAATGCAATGGAGACTAAGAGAACAATACAAAGAATTAATGAATCAAAGAGTTGGTTCTTTGAATGAATAAACAAAATTGATAAACCTCTAGACAACCTTATCAAGAAAAAGAAAGAAAAAACTCAAATTCATGCAATAAGGAATGAAAAGGATGAAATTACTACAGATCCCATGGAAATTCAGAAGATCATGAATACTTACTTTGAAAATCTTAACTCAAATAGGGTGGAAAACACAGAGGAAATGGACAGATTCCTAGAAATATAAGAATAACCAAAGCTGAATCAAGAAGATGTAACAATTTTGAATAACCCAATATCAGCTACTGAAATTGAGAATGTGATTAAAAACTTGCCAACAAAGAAAAGCCCAGGTCCTGACAGATTCACAGCTGAATTCTACAAGAAATCTAGAGAAGATTTAATGCCAATACTCCTCAAACTCTTCAATGAAATTGAAAGGAAACCAATTTTCCCTAACTCATTCCTGGAGGTAGGTATCACTCTGATATCAAAATGAGAGAAAGACCCAAACGAAAAGGAGAACTATAGGCAGATCTCCCTAATGAATTTGGAGCAAAAATTCTCAATAAAATACTGTCAAACAGAATGCAGCAAATCATCAAGAGGATTATAAGTCATGACTAAATGGGATTTATCCCAGGAATGCAGGGATGGTTTAACATATGCAAATCAATAAATGTAATACACCACATCAACAGTCAAGGACAAAAACCACATGATCATCTCAATAGATGCAGAAAGATCTTTTGATAAAGTCCAACACTTGTTCATGATAAAAAAAAACCCTCCAGAAACTCAGAATAGATGGTGCCTACCTCAATCTGATAAAATCCATATATGATAAACCAACAGCCAACATTATACTAAATGGACAAAAACTGAAAACTTTTACTCTAATATCAGGAACAAGACAAGGATGTTCACTATCACCACTCCTATTTAATATAGTTTTAGAAACATTAGCCAGAGCAATTAGACAAGAGAGAGAAATAAAAGGAATAAGGATAGGAAAGGAAGAATTTAAATTATCATTATTTTCAGATGACTTGTTACTCTACATAAAAGATCCCAAAAACTCCATCAAAAGACTACTAGAGTTAATAAGCAAATTCAGCACTGTAGCTGGATACAAAGTCAACACTCAAAAATCAACAGCATTGCTATACACAAACTCACTGAGAGAGAAATTATGGAAATAATACCTTTCATGATACCACCCAAAAAAATTAAATACTTAGCAATCAACCTAACAAAGGATGTCAAAGACCTATATGTTGAAAACTATAGTACTCTAAAAAAGAAGATTGAAGAAAATATCAGAAAACAGAAAGATATCTCTTGTTCTTGGTTAGGAAGAACCAACATTGTGAAAATGGCCATACTCCCAAACCTCTTATACAGATTTAATGCAATCCTAACCAAAACACCAGTAACATACCTTACAGATCTAGAGAAAACATTCCTAAAATGCATTTGGAAACAGAAGAGACCTAGACTAGCAAAGGCAATTCTGAGCAACAAAGGCAAGACAGGAGGCATCCCAATCCCTGACTTGAAATTATACTACAAAACTACAGTGATAAAATCAGCATAGTACTGGCAAAAAAACAGACCTGAGGCTCAATAGAGCAGATTAGAAGATGCAGACACAACTACAAAGACACTCCGCCACCTTATATTTGATAAAGGGGTTAAACATGTTCACTGGAAGAAAGCCTCTTTAACAAATGGTGCTGGGAAAATTGACTTTCCACATGCCTAAGACTGAAACTAGACCTATGTCTTTCACCATGTACTAGACTAAAGTCAAAGTGGATCAAAGATCTAAATATTAAAATAGAAACACTAAATCTACTGGAAGACAAGGTAGGCAGAAATTTTGAAGAAATAGGGGTAGGCAAAGAGTTCATGAACAAAATACAAACCACACAGGAAGTACTTGAAAGAATCAACAACTGGGATTTCATTTTATTAAAAAGTTTTTGCAAGTCAAAAGAAATTACCAACAGAGTGAAAAGAACACTCACAGAATGGGAAAAAATTTTAACTAGCCAGCTGTTTTTCACACAAAGGACTTATATCTAGAACATATAAAGAACTGAAAAGCGTCAGTCCTCCCAAATTCAAAGACCCAATCAAAAAATGGGCATCTGAGATGAACATGCACTTCTCAGATGAAGAAATACAAATGGCAGGCTGGGGATTTAGATCAGCAGCACAAGCGCTTGCCTGGCAAGTGCAAGGTTGTGAGTTTGATCCCTGGTACCAAACAAACAAACCAAAAAAGAAATATGAATGGCAAATAAATATGTGAAGAAATGTTCAACATCACTGGTCATTCGAGAAATGCAAATTAAAACAACATTGAGATTCCATCTCACTCCAGAAAGAATGGCTGCCATCAAGATATCAACTGATAACAAATGTTGGCCGGGCTGTGGAGAAAAAGGAACCCTTCTCCAATAATGGTGGGAGTGTACACTGGTGCAACCAGTGTGGAAATCAGTGTGGAGTTTCCTCAGAAAACTAGATTTGGAGGTCTCATTTGATCCAGCTTATTCCCCTTCTGGGTATTTTCCCAGAAAAGCTGAAAATGTCATGCCACAGTGAAATATGTGCACCCACTTTTATACCAGCACAATTTGTAACAGCCAAATCTTGGAAACAACCCAAATGCCCATCAATTGCACAATGGATAAAAAAGATGTGGTATTTTTATACAATGGAATATTACTCAGCTATAAAAAGAATAAGCCTTAGGCTTTTACATGTAAATGGAGGCAACTTGAGACCATACTCATTAATGAAATAAATCAAACTCACATTTATAAATATCATATTGTCTTCATAGTGTAAAAAAAATTAAAAATTGAAAAAGTAGTAAGATTCAAAATGTACAATAGATATTGTAATAATGAAAGGGAAAGAAATTGCTCAAAAGGAAAGAACAACTAGGATAGGGGAAAGAAGAAAAGGAAGAAAAGATTAAATGTATATAGGTATGCACATATAATTGTATGTATATATATGTATGCAAGATAGATAACTATACTACTAATCTCTGTTAATTCATCAGAAAGAAGAGTTTGTGCTGTCATTGTTTGATTGTTTGATCATTTTTTTTGCCTAGATCTTGTAACCTCAACAACTGCTTCTAAGATAACAGTGCAATATATTAACTAGTGTTAATTTCTTACTATTGTTTTGAAATTCTGTATCATTTCTATCCTTTTTTCTGTTTTGCTTTTTAAAATTAAAAAAAAAAGATGCCTATAAGCAGAATCAAAGTAACAATTAGAATTGTTTAAATAAAAATGATTTAGTACCTTATAGTTAATCTTATGGTTGATTATGGCACCCCTAGAAGTGAAATTGGTAGAAATTGTATTACATTTCTATTTGCTTTACACGAGCAGAAAGGTTCTAGGTCAAGAAAAGTTTAACTCGAATGATAAAAATAGAGCATGACGGCCCCTTAATTAATTATCAGACAAGAGCCAGTTACCAGCCCCAGGTCTCTACAGTAAAAAGGAAGTTAGGCCCCCATGAGGAAGGAAGGACCTGGCATCCTGCCAATGATTTATACTGCTCCTGTTCTTCCAGTCTTTGTCAAAGGGACCCACAGCCTTTGAATGGGTAACTGCACTAGGGAAAGGAAATAATCAGACCTTCAAGGAATTACTGGATACTTAACTCTAAACTGACATTAATTAGAGTAGACTCTAAACATTACTGTGGCCCACCAGGCATATGGAGGTCAGCTGATCGATGCAGTTTTACCTCAGGCCGATCATGTCCCAGTCAGTCCATCCTCTCATGGTGGCCCGGCAGCTCTTTAATCCCATTCTGTGGTTCTTTCCCAGTTCATAATTGAAATAGACAAGCCCAGAATTTTACAGAACCCTCACATAGTTTCTCTAACCTTAAAGGCTATTTATGAAGTGAATGGCTAAGTAGAATTCATTAGAAATGCCTCTGCTCAGGGAAAACAGTAATTCAGAAAGAAAGAGCGTATTTCCAGAGAAATTAGGGTTGTTATTAATGACTTGAAGGATGTAGGATGGAAATTGCTCTAAAATATTCTTTTGCCTGTTTGGATGACAGAGGGATCTTAGAAAATGACTATAGTTATAAATTTAGTCAGGCAATGATTAAGATTGCAACTTCTTTGTCAAATGTTACTTTATATCTTAAGCAGAGTAACTGATCTCCTGGAACCTGGTAGGCAGATATTGTTCCAAAAAGTATCTTTTTTTGCTATGCATTTATCCAAAAAGCTCACCACAAGCAGTTAGTTTTTAACTGGCAAGGCCAGCAATACACATTCACAGTTCTACCTCAGTGTATAGCAACTCTGTAGTACCTTGCCTGTCATAATTTAGTTTGCCAGTGTTTTCTTTTGCTTCCTTTCTAAAAGATATCATCCTTGCCTCGATGCATTACTTTGATGACATTGTGTTGTATGACCTAAGGTGCAAGAATTAACCTCATTTCTAGACTTGTTCATAACATATTTGTATGGCAGGTAGAGAGATATATATATGATAAATTTAGTAGCCTTCTAGCTGAGTGACTGTTCTAGTGATTTAGCGGCATGAAGCATGTCATGATGTAAATTGTTGCAGAGTATCCTTCCTGGAACAACTAAAGAGTCACAGCTCAATGCAAGTCTTTTGGGTTTTAGGTGCAGTATACTCCTTATTTGGATGTATTACTTTGGTTTGCGATCTGGAGGCCAGACCATTCCAAACACACCGTTGTTTCAGCAAAGCTGTGCGTCATCACATGCAGCTAATGCAAGCTCTCTGGCTCAATGACCTCACCAGCTTCACTATCATCCACTGAACCAATAATGGAGCTAAAGGAAACATAATAAGTGGCTAAATTATATCAACTGACTATAGATTGATGCTAGGACTCCAATCTTGGTAAGAGTTTAAACAAACCGACAGTTCTTGATTTTAAAGATAATTGCAAGTCAAGCTACCAGACCCAGCATTGCCCTCATATCCTGTGACACTAATTTTTATAATTCTACAGAACTATGAAACAATGATCCACATTGCCCTGTATAGGTATCCACTTAGCAGAGGTATCCTGGTTCCATATCACCAATGACATCATCTCATCCCAAGACCTTACCATAGGATGAATTTCACCCCTGCCCTGGAGATTACATTATGTCCCACATTTAGACCCTTGCCCTAGACACGCCTGTGGGCTCCCTTGCTTAAAGCACTGGGCAAATTGGACATAGATATTTATTGTTTTCTTTCTTTTGATGTTAATGATCCCATTATATTTTCTGAACTCTCTGTTTGCTTAGCTCTGGTGTATTTCTTGCTATCTGCCAAAATATACATGACTAGGTTGACATGTCTAAAAGAGAATCTTGTAGAGCGTACTATTTGTGCTACCATAAAAAATTCATGGAGATTGTTGCTTTCCATGGGGCCCCTGCTTCATACTGGCCCTCTCCACACCCCTCTATGGAAAGGATCGCTCACTCTTCAACACTTTATTTTATTTCACTTTTGTAGCTTTCCACATGACTGTTTGGTTACAAACAGCACTAGTCTTACTGAACTACCGATACCCGCTCTCTAAGACTGTAACTGGTAGTCTTGTCAATGTGACCCCAGGATAACACCAAAATAATACTTTCATGAAAAATACAATTTATATTTTTAGCACACTTCACAACTATACCAAGACATTGTTAGGGAACTCAGAAATTTAAGAATTGTTTTCTTGGTTAGTGCCATATGCATGGTAAAGTAGGTAACTAGCTTATAAAAGATTCCTTATTCTTGTATTTGTTTTTCTTTCTTATCTTCTGTCCTGTCATTCAAGCCACTCAACTGTGTCAAATAATTGAATTTGAATCAAAGCTAATGTTAAGATAGTAAATAGTCATTTGATAATGCAACTTTTCATTTGTTTAAATGCTGTTTAGACCCAGTTTGGAGCCCTGCCTTAGCAGCTGATTAAATCCATAGCCAACCACTTCCTTTGTTGGACTCACATAGGCTGTTCCCACAATGTACTTGCTCTAATGGTCCATAAGACCAGGTAGCAGATATCTAGTGAAAACCGATATTCCCGGGAGTCCATGAAAGTAATCAAATTAGACCAGTGGGAGCCTGAGACCATTAGCTCCTGCTCCTATTGTCATTCATAAACTGCCCAGCCTTCTGATAGCTGGCACTGTCTCTTGTTTTGTCTTTCTCTCATTTGGATTGTAAATAACAAAGAATTCTGCCTTTCATCTCTTAAGTGTCATTGAATTGTATCCTGCTGTGCAAGTATCTTTAAATCTTATAAAGCAATCTGTAGTCTCCAAACCAGTTCCAAGATATGACACATTAAACTTTCACAAACATAACCCAGCACCAAAATGATTCTTTTTTGCAGACCCCTGTTATAGTTTGTATCTAGGTGGCCCCCAAAAGCCTCATGTAGTCATGGAAGCAGCTGAATCTAGCATTTGTGATTGATTCATTGCCTGGTGCTGGGTTTAGTGGTGGAATTAGCGCTGGGATTATCAGTGTGAGTGCTGCAGGCATCGGGGTGGAACCTGCAAACTATATAAGAGAGGGAAGAAGACGTCTTTGGGGGTCTCTTTTGCTGCTCTTCTGCTCTGTTTTGCTCTTGCTGCTTGTGAGCTGCCATGAACAGCTGCCCCCTTAGCCATGTCACCCTTCTTTGGAGCCAACTGGATATGGACTGAAACCCCAAAACTGTAAGAAATAAACCTCTCCTTCCTTCACTTTGGGTGTTGGGTATTTTGTCTCAGCAACAAAGAAAAGTAAACAAGACACCCCCACATCCACTTTTCTGCTGGTTCCTACAGAGAAGCAAATGAAGTTTCAGGAAACCGATCAGTGGAGTGAATGAAAACCTTGAAAGAAACTTGCAGCAACAGAATACTGACTCCTCAATGTGATTCTGATTTCTCCCACACACTGGACAAAGTCCTGTTCCATGGCAGCCACTGAGAACTGCCTGGGAAGATTTTACTAAATTTTATTCCGTGGTCCTTAACCCAGAGATCATGACTAGATTTAGATATTAATATTCACTAAAGTTTCCTAAGTGATTCAAAAAGGAGGACAAGTGAATAAATCACAATTGAGTAAAAGAAGCTAACTTTGGTAAACAGAGAAACGAGTGTGAATGCATGCTAGATTAAATAAAGCCTGCACAATGAATAGCCAGGCTGAAATAGCTACCTGTCTGAGAAGCATATCTATGATGGCCTTTGTGTAACCATAACGGCCGGCATTCTAATGACAATATTTATTCTCCTTCTCTCCAGTAGTGTTATAGCTTGATATTATCAACCTATGTGGTGATTATATTTCTCAATACTCTATGCATGTAGATTGGGCATTTATCTTATCCTTGCAAAAGAAAGTTACAGAAAATGGTGTGTGTCATACTTAGACCAAAGTGGATAAGAAGAATGTACTTTCTTCAAATACTCTCTTTTTTTCTCTCTTGTGCAGATGCTAATATTCAAGATAATCTTGATCAAGTATTCAATATAACATTGTTCCATTCTGAGTTCACATCAGAGTCACATACCCTTAACTTTTAACATTAGATTGGTTCATGAACAAGAAATATAATTAGATTGTATCAAGCCATTGATATCTCAGATGTTTACTATGTAGTAATATTATTATAACCAATACAAAAATTTAATAATGGAGTACTTCCATAAAAATCTCAAATATGTGACCATGCCTCAGCAATTGAGTGATGATCAACAAACAACAAGAAGTAAAGCAAACTGGAAAGCAGCAAAGCCTTGTGATACTGTGGGGAATCTGTAGCCTGTGGTAACTTTGAAGGCAGTGTGTGCCTGATGAACCTAATGAGGAGAACGTGTTGAAAAGAGGCAGCCTTTAATAAGTCTTTGTTGGCTAATATTGGCTGCTACTAGCAAGCGATCACAAAAAAGGTTATGAGTTCAGGTAAGAACTGTTTGATTTTCAAGCAAACATTGCTGGGAAGGGCGAAAGTTCAGAGATCAGGGAGGCTTATAGGATTCCTGTTAACTTCTGCTTCTGGAGTTTAAGGGCTTTGGGAAGCAGAAGTCCAGTAAGATGCTCACTGCAATAGCTAGAATAAAATGAGTTGCAAAAGTCAAATTATGAGTAATATATTTCCATTTGAGAAAGGCTCTTCCATTAGATTAAAAGAAACTATTGACGGAAAGTGAAAAACTTTGGCCACAGTATTTGACAATTAATAAATAATATCTTTGTGGTTCAATCAAAATAGTATAATTGTAGATTAAATGCTCATATTTTCATGACACCAATTTGCAAACTTCCAGCTGTAAAGTTTTTTTAAAACAAGGATTTTCATATACTGTAGAAGAGATTTAAATGATATTCAGGCAAATTTATCTTTTTCTAGGCAAGATCATTGCTATGTCAATGGATATGAATCCCACATAATAAATTATATTTTAATGATTCTCTATTTTTTAGTTTATTTTATATTAGAATCCATCAATATGTTTTGCTCAAAAGATTATAAGAGTGTATTCTAAACCTATATGGGAAATATACAACATAAAGATTTGGCAAGAAATAACACACACTACACTATTTTTTGTTTCTCATGCAACAGGATGAGTGAGAAACAAAGAATGTCAAGAAAGTACAGTATTTGGATATTTGTGTGAACCATCTATTTTTCTCCAGTGTGAGTTTTGTGGAAAACAACTTTTTCCATGGACCAAGGTGGGCAAGGATGATTTGGGAATGACTCAGGGACACATTTATTTCTTATCTTATACTGAATTTCTATTATTATTACATTTAATATATAATGCAATAGTTGTACAACTCATCATCATACAGAATCAGTTGAAGCCCTGAGTTTGTTTTCTTTTTTTATGGTGGGGGAAGGGGTACTGGGAATTGAACTCAGGACCTGTGCTTGCCAGGCAGGCTCTGTGCCACTGAACTATGTCCCTGGCCCTCGAGTTTGTTTTGTTACAACTAGGTGGTCCCATCTAACGGTGATGGCAGATATTGATAACTGAAGTGTGCTGCTTGTGTCCAGAGTACTCCACAATCTCATTTTGGTGTGGTCACTACACACCGTCACTTGCTTCACAGATAAGAAGCAGGCTCTTCAGTGGATTTGTGACAGTCTCAGGATATTCTGCCTTGACTTTGATCCTGAACATACGGAGAATTGTAGTTGTCTTAGATACTTTTAATTTCTCTGTTATTTGTGATCTTAAGCAGTTGGTCTTCTTCTAGCACATGCATAGTGGATTCACCTGCCTTATTCACACATGGGTCATGGACGCATTCCTGTTCAACTGGGGGCTCTTTTGTGGTTGGAAAGTAATAGTCAAACTTTTTGAAAGCTGAATTAGGCAATCACGTACCAGCTGGGAGAAAGAAGGCCTCGAATCAGTGTCTTTCAAATTTCTTTTTAAGACTTGAAACATCAAAAATGCCAATGTTTTCTCATCTTCCCCACAATTCTAGTTTGGTTTTGAAATCAGTTACTTTACCTGTTGACTTGAAAACAGTTGTCCCTTGTGCTGAAGTGACAGATTAAGTTTGTCGAGCAGGTTGAATATACCACATGAACAAGCAAGTTTTGGGACCCATTTTTTTGTCACTGAAATGTGATGCTAGTGGTAACTGTTTTTCTAGAAGAAATCTCTGGAATGGCTCCTATAATTCAGGAAATCTGGCCAGTGATCTGTGTTTGGAAGCCATCTCAATTCTGTGTATAGAAGAAGACTTGTGTGCTCTGTGTTCATCTTCCTGTAGTGCTGTGAGTTAAGATGTGAGTTAAGGACCTGTCCTTCAATATAGCTGTTGATTTTAATCACATCTCTCAAAATGTTAAGTTCAGGTGACATTTTTAGGCCAGCCAGCATTTTTCTATGGATGACACAGTGCATGCATTTGTTGGGGACCACAAATTCACAATGGCTAGTTTTATATACTTCCCTAAGGGACGAACAGAGACTTGGGATTACTCATGTCACCCTTTCGAGATTTCCTATTATCTCATGGTGGGGGGGGGGTTCCTCTCCCACCAACTAAGACTAAGACTAAAACTAAGACTAAGACTAAGACTAAGACTAAGACTAAGACTAAGACTAAGGCCACTATGACTAGGACTAAGACTATTAAGACTAAAGACGCTCCAGGACAAGATTCTCACTATCTTAAGATCACCACCACCCTCTGAGTCAGCTGATAAATCCCTTTTCCTTGATCAATAAATACCAAGGTTCTGGCTGTCTTGTGGCCTTTTATTTTCCATGAGCAACTGGTCATCCCAGATCCCTGCTGCTTGCTATTTTTCTCTTGCTCTTTTTCTCCCACTTTGTAGTAATGCATTGCAGGAGTTTGAAGGCTCATTGCAAGGGTCCCTGATATACATTCATATTCAGAAGTGGTCTCTTTGATCTGAGTAACAAAACTAGAATGGCATGGCAGCCACTCGATCTGTACATAGACTGACACAAGATGAGCAAATCAGCTTTCCTGACACTGTAATTTCACAACGACTGGAATAATTTTTCACTCCTGGTGTTGGTTGCCAAGAAAGTGCACATTCATTCACTTCCTCCTGAAAAAATAATACTGCACAAGAACAAGCACTGTTCCTTCGTTGTCACTAGTGGTAGATTCTTCAGCCTGTGTTGTGCACCATGGTAACTCATTAATCATTTCTAACATCTGCGTCTCAAATAACCTCTTCTATTTCATCAATTCAATTACTTATGATGTTAGCCCAAAGAAGGACACATGGCACTTTTTGAACTGCAGTGTCTCTTAAAATTTATGACCAATATCCTGAGTAGCAGGCATGAGGATCAACCCTTCAGCAGTGGTAAGGGTCATCTTAGTTTTAGCAGTGCCACTGATGAATAATGATGCATTTAGCGCAGAAATATTTCATGAAGTGGTGGCCTTGAATGATTGCTTCTCTTCTTCTCTTTCACTTATTTTTTAAACTCCAAAAGTCTTGTCTTTTAATGTAGGGTGTTTGGTTTTCATGTGAGAAAATAGTTTTGAAGGTTTCTTCGTTTTATTGGGTAACTGGTGACCACACAAGTAAAGGAGGTTTAGAGAATGTGAAACACTCATGTAATGAATTCATAATTTAAGAAGTCCTCTTGGTACTTTCTTTTAAATAAAGCCTTCATTTTCTTGGCAGTCTTATAGTCTATTGTCTCATCATTGTGTTCTTTCCCCTTTCAAAGTGATATATGATTTGTACTAATTTCAACTAAGGTTAGCTTGTAAGCTTACTGTTATGACTTGTGTCTAGATTCACCCCCAAAACCTCATGCTCTGATAGGAGGCCATTGTGGAGTGACTGGATCATGGGTGTGGAATATTGAGTCATGCATGTGTGATACTGGTTAGTCCATTGATTGGTTTAATGAAGTTCTGAGTGGCTGAATAGATTTGCAGAAGATAGAAGTTCCACCCTGGGTGTGAGTAGCACCAAATAATACATTTTTAGCCTGGATAGAATAAAAGGGAAAGCAAAAGGAAGACTGCTGCTTCCTGCCTGCTATGTGCTATTTCTCCTCTGCAATGCCCCACTTCCATGTTGCCCTGCCTTGGAGCTAGCCATCCATGGACTGAATCCTCTACATACTGTGAGCTAAAGTAAACTTTTTCTCCGCTGATTCATGGTTGTTGAATATTTGGTTTCAGCAACAAGAAAATAACTAACACCCAACCTGACCGGGACAAGTGTACAGTAGAGTAACAGCCACAAATAGAAATGTTAAAAAAAATAGTGGCTGGGCCATACATTTACTAAAATGTGTTGGATTCTGATACATATCTCTTCACTAGATGCAGTTATACAATTAAAGTACCACGTTTTCAACTCACTTGTCACTATAAAGCCTGCCACTAGATGCATCTTAAATATCACTTGCCACTCATTGATATGATTTTGTGATATGTCTTCAAGCAACTTATTTGTTGTCTCTGTGTAGTCAAACCTCTTTGGTAATGTTAATCCATATTTCCACTGTTCCTTAGTACTAGCATCACTGCCTCAGTGCCACCTTAGGTTACCAGGCATTGATTCTCATAAAGGGCATCAGACCTAGGTCCCTCATGCGCACACTTCACAGTGGGGTTTGTGGTTCTATGAGAAACCAATGCTGCCACTGATTTGACAGGAAGCAGAGCTCAGGCAGTGATACAACTTATGGAGAGGGGTTGCAAACACAAATGTACCTTCCCTTGCTCACTTATGGCTTACCTCCTGCTGTGTGACCCAGTTAGTAACAGGCCATCAACTTCACGGGTCTGTTGCCCATGGGTTGGGCCCCCTATTATACATTATTTGTGTAATTTCATTATTGCTATTTCAATTCACTATGTGAAAACAGGATGTGAATGGCACAAGAGGAAAGTTTCATGCCAGGATTGTTGAGCTGCCTAGGTTCTAATATCGGCTCCTCTAATTCTCATAACTGCATGACTTTGAAAATACTTAATCTCTGTTAATGTCTATAGTTGTAAAGTGGAGAAACTGAATAGAAGCTCAGAAGTTGTTGTGAAGGATAAATGAAGTATAGATGCAAAACAAAAATGACTATAAATATTCTAAGCATTTAAAATGTTATCAGTTATTATATTTGGCATAAGGGAATGGTGGTTCAAAGAAACACTAATTTATTAGCAATGATATAGTTAACTAATGTATGCATCTAAAATAAACTTGGGATTTTCAACTTTCTGCTTTAAGGATTTCCTTTGGAAAAGACAGTACAAATTTGTTTATATTATACTACCAAATATAGAGATAAAGGAAATGTACTACTTATGCTCCCCCATATTGTATTTTTATTTCTTCTCTCTTCCTGGTCATATGAAACCTTTAATTTTCTAGAATTCTTGGTAACTGGGCACATGAGTGCTTTAGATTAATGTTTCTAGGGCAGAAGGGATGTGTGTCTTTAAAAGCTGGTGTTTGACTCTCTGGGCTTCGATTCTCTACCACAGAAATTGTAGATGTACCTGTTGAGATCAAGTGCCATACAACAGAAACAGCCTGCATCATTCTACTTGTTTACGGAGGCCAGCTGCCGTGAAGCATCACCAGACTTTATGCAGACTTCATGTAGACTTCATGAATGTGTTCAGATCTTTGCTTTCTAAGCCAGGATGGACTTCAATTGGGTTAAGTCATTGAAATTTGGAGGTAATTATATGGTGAACTGTTATTGTACGTATATACCAGATTGCTCTCTTGTAATAATCTGTTTTCCTCTTTAACATTGATACTGTAAAGTGCTTCATCTATTTCACTGGATGTATATCAATACATATGCTTATAAAATACAGTTTTTATTTTTATGTGTTTTTAGTATATATAAATGCATTGCATCATATCTACTGATTTACTTTCTTAATTTTTCACAACATATTTTAAGTTGTTTCTATGTTTCTGGAGTTTATCTGATTGATGCATTTTTTCTAGAGCCTAGTGATACAGCATAACTTCACTCCTCTAATGGCATGCAAAAACTACCCACTGCCATGATCACTTTGCTAAGATATGTGTCTCCTTGGAACATCTGGAAGAATGACTCCACTGTACATACATAGGGGATTCTTGGTTTTTCTGCAGCATGATATATTTGACTAAAATATATCAAAATTCTTGTCCGAATGGCCATTTCTTAATTCTATCAGTCATTCATGAAGTTTCATATGTATATGATAGAATCCATATATATATATATGCATATATATGCATTTTTTTTCATTTGGTGGGCATAAGATCAAAAACAGGAGATTCCCTAATGATCACTTGTTGGCTGGAGAGCAAGGGGATCCAGTAGCTGTTCAACCCAAGAATCTAGAACAAAACAGTAGAACAAAAGAATTTCACAGAACAAAAGGATTCAATGTTGCAACACCATTCCTAGACTGAAGGCCTGTTGCTCTCTATAGAATTGCTGCTATGAGTTTGTGTTAGAAGGGTGAAGAAACTTGAGTATGATATGCACAAGCACCAGGACCATTGATTGGTGCCACCTACAATCAGTGCAAGTCCTCCCCTCATATTGTGCTGGTCTGTATGTCAGTTATCTTTGAAAGCACCCCAGAGATGTATCTAGAAGTGTGCTTGGCTAATCTCAGACGCATTTGTTACTCCAGTCAAGTTGACGTATCAGAACTAACAGTCATACGTCCTATCTCTTGGCATTTTGTGCACATCAAATATTCACCATTTCAATGGATATAAAGATAGACATAATTTATATTTAATGTTTTATTTTGTATTTCAATTAAAAAATCTGTCATTTCTACATATATATGTTAGCTTTGTTTCTCAGCCACAAGTTGCCATTTCATTCCTTTTGTTCTCTTTCTGTTATAGGACACTACAATCATCAAGGGATTAGTCCTCTGCTGAGTTTGTAACTGAGGGTGCTGTCACACAGTGAGGCCTGGTCAGAGGATTGGTCACTGGGGGCATGGCCTGGATGGGTGTATTCTTATTCTTGGCTCCTTCCTTTTCTCTCTGCCTTGTGGTTGCCCTGGATTGAGCAGTATTCCTCTGCCAGGCCCTTCTGCCATGCCATTGCTACATTTGGGCCAACAGACCATGGACCAAAACTTTCAGAAACTGTGAGCTGAAACAAACTTCTTTAAATTTTGGGTGTTGGGTGCTTTGTCTCAGAGATGAGAAAACTGAATAACAGAAATCTTCTAACATTTTATTCTGTTTTTCGAAGCACTTTTTGGAGGTGAGGAATGTTTTAAAATTTTAGATACAAACTGCTATATCATTTTTCCACAATTCTAATCGTTTTTATTTAGAAATTATCTACAAATAAAAAATGAAATACTTTCTTTTGCTCCAAATCTAAAACCTTGTTAACATTTAAGTTAAAATATTTCACTTTTAAAGTTAAATCTTTCCCTGTACAAGGCGAATTTCTTTGAATGATGATTTTTTTCTTTGACATTTTTATAATATATTAATAAAATCATGGCCACTCCTGATAGGATTCTTAAATTTTTTCTTTTCTTTAGTCAAAATTGTTTAATGATAACCTCTGTTCAAGGACCTGTTTGATGCTGTCATGTTACATTTGTGGTTCTCTGAACAAAATTTCATCTTATATGTTCATAAAATTGTGGTACACTTTCTCTTCTATGCCTAAATCTCACTCACTTCTTAATTATTTAATTTATGTATAGATTTCTCTAACTCCTCTAATCTCATTTTTATACCACTCTTATCTGGTTACATACATCTCTGAAGCTATCTTCCGATAATGTCTTTGTCATGCTATAATTGTACTTTTATTTGTGTGTCTTCACTGACAGAGACTTGCAAAATTTGTCAAAAAAGATAGTATAGTCTTTTTTCTTCATCTATCAGTGTAGATTTAAGTACTATTTTATTGCTTGACACAAAATTTGTTTCCAATAAATATCGATTGAGTGAATAAATACTGACTTGTTAACTATTGGCATATAGCAAACTTCAGAAAGGCCTTTTGTTTTGAACTGTATTTAAATACCAGTTCTCTTTCTTATTGGCAATTTATTCATTGTGAATTTCTTTCTAGACATATGGAAATCACATTTAGAAACAACATATTCCAAATAGAGTGATGCAGAGCTCATTCATCAGTCTCTTTAGAAACACGCTTGTATACACATGTACCACGCAGAGGTTTTTTGTGACTAACTTTCTCCATAAACCTTAAGAGATTATTGATTTATTTTTACAATCCCTCTTTTACTTTTTTAAATTCTACATGGCTATGTAGTACTATATAGATTTTTCTCTTTAAAAGCATTGTGTTCTAAGTACAATTCTCATCCAAACAGTTAAAGAAATTAAGAAATGTTTGCAAAAGCATAAAATGAAAGGACATTTGAGAGCTTGAGTTGTGAAAGAGATGTAAACATCTCTTTCATAGCCATGTCCCCTTGAAGGTACATCAATAAATGGTATATTTCTGGAATGTTTCAGATGAAAAGAATGACTTAGCAATTTTAGAAAGAAGATTTTTATGTTCAAAGTAAGAAGACACCTAATTTGATCATCTGTAGTATGCAGTGCTCAAGGGCGTATCCTCCTCCCAAGAACGCTTACAGGTCAAAGAGTCTCCTAGGGAAAAGATAGTAAAGACTCGTGCAGATGCTTCTTTGATATTAAAGAATATTTTCCTAACCTAAAAAGAAATTTCAGTGAAACAAATTATTTGGACTAAAGCACATCATACCCTAAGGTAAATAGATTGAGAGTGGCAGAAAAACCAGGAGGCTGTGTCTATGGACCATCTACTGTAATTTAGCACTTAAAAAATTATTAGATAATAGGAAATAGAGAGGTAGATGGTTCTTGAAGGAGAACGGCATCAAGAGATGGAGGAAAGTGGGAGGCAGGAAAGGGGCAAAGGATGAAAAAAAGGAATGTGCTATGTACATGTACCAACTCCACACAAGAAATGTAAACGTTACGTACTGTAAACATGTATAAAAAAGTGAAGGGGATAAAAGTATATAAAACTGTATATTCAGGTTTTTTTATTTAAGGGAAAAAAAGACACAGAAAATAAAAACAAACAGCGAAAGAGACAAACAAACAACAACAACAAACCCCAAACAATAACAGTAGAGGTTTACAAAACAAGATGATAGGAATTTAACAATGGCTGCAATATTGCATATTGTTACCTTCAAAAGGGTTGCTCAGATTACCAGATGTATACATGCAAAGTTGATCTAATCATATGAGTATTAACTGTGTTTTTCCAAGAACTAATACAATTAGTAGTATAGTCATTTTTGCTATCTTATGTGTATAAATATATACAAATTTATGTCTTTTTCCTTTTCCCTTCATTCTTTCCTCCTTTCCTCTATCCCAGTTACTTTTCCTCTTGGAGCAGTTTCTTACCCTTACACAAAATATCTTGTAGATTTTGGATCGTATACATATTCTGTTGGTGGCAGTTATACCTCAGTTTTGGAGAATTTTTAAAAAATAAATGATTGTAGTCAGTGCTGCGCTTGATCTCATAAAGAGATTAAATACTTTCAGTAATAAAGTTCTTTTTCCTACATCTAGTTTTAATCTATAATCATATATGCAAATGCTGTTTTTTTGCCTAATCTAACATGAAACAAGTCACTGGAATCTTTGGACATGAAGCAATTTAAGACAGTGAAAACCATGGTAGAATTAAAGTCATAGTATTTATGTTTGAATTCAAATTTTACAATTATCTCAGCTCTATTAATTTATTAGATCCTTTTTAGATTCCCCCAGTTGTTAAAATCCTTATTAAACCACTTAAATTATTTCTTTACATGTTAAATTAGGCCAGAAACACTGCCTGGCTTTATCAAGGAGAAAATACTTGTTAAAGCTTTTAAGAAATTGCAAATTATTTTAGAAATATCATTGATCAATGGTAACATTTGATTTAACCACATGACTTTTTATTTAATTGAACCTTTGTTTAAATTGATTAAATCAGACATTCCTCTGTCATGACACAGAAAATTAATGAAGAGCTGTAACTGAGATTACTAATGCTGTTGACAGTTTACAAATATAGCTGGTTATCAATCTAGAACATTTGTTGATCTAAAGTCAAATATTATGAATTTCCTAAAACAGAGAAAAAAATAATTTGTGAATGTATTTTAAGCCTAATTTTTTTTTATTTTCTAAGAAACTAAAAAGCAATCATCATCTCTTTATCCACATTATTTCATAAAATCAATTCAATTTGAATATCTTTCTACAACTGTATTCCCCAAATAGGAATATAATCTTGGATTAAAGGAGAGGCTGGATAAAATGGAGAAGTTGGTATAGTTGAGTTAAATAAAACAGGAAAAAGGAGCCCATTACAACACAGGGAGAATAGTTAATTCTGAGCGACATTTGCGGCACAGGAAGATTGAGAGTTTTGTAGCACAAAGAGAGTAGGTATCAGCAAGGAGAAAAGTTCCCTACTATTACATTGATGAAGGGATCCTTTCAAAGATAAGAAGCAACATGGATGAGGCGTGAATTGATTTCAGGGGCTTATAACCTAACTGTGATTGTCAGGACAATTTAGATTCTACATAGATACGATCCCAGAAATCCAAAGTAGATAAAGGAGTTTGATTACACTGATGTTTTGGTAAAACTGAGGAATGTGTTTTATTTTCTCTCAAGTAATCTTTTTCAAAATAAGATCGTATGGTGTATCTGGTTCTCTGGCAATATACTAAAATTCTTTTTTGTTTTATTTATCATTTGTCTAGTAAATAATTGTAACCTATTAGACATAGTTTAATTATTTGAAGTAATTACCTGCTTAGCAAAAAGTCCTGATGTGGAAATCAGAAAACTCGTTATCTATCTTAAACTCTTAATTAATTGACTTTATGTGAATCATTTGATCTTTTTAAAGTAGAATTTTCATAATATAAGCATACTTTGATTCACAATGAAGCTTTTCAATAATTTTTGTTGTTGAAATAATTTCAGTTAGATGAATAAACTCTGAAGTTGGACATGATTTTTAAAGTCCTTGATCTCTCTCAAGTTCTGATAATTAGTTTAATCAATATTTGCCATGTCTTTTTACTACACTATTTACATAGTTCTACTTACATCTTTCATTTGTACATTAGCCACAATGATCAACTGGATTTCCTTATCACTCACAGAGATAATTTTTAGCCTAACGTTTGGTATATAGTTTCACTGTTTTATTTCTTTACTTTTTTCTACAAATCATAACCTAACATATATTTATGGCTTCTAGGGTTGCTTGGAAGTATGAGCCACCTACTTTATGCATGTTGGGACAACAAATACTTCTTTTGACTCAACCCATTTTGAGCTTGTTCTTTTAAGGTATATGTATGACTTCCAAAATATGACTTCTCCAGCATCCTTGTCCATATGAAGGTTCTGAGCAATAAAAGTTAACTTTTTTTCTAAAGTTGTAGCTTATTATTGAAAAAGCCTTAAGACTATAACTTGAATTCTTTCGGATGACAAGAAAGACTTTGAAATTTTAGAAACAGTGCTTTTATACTCAAAGTAATATGTCACTTTAGTAGATCATATGTAGTACTCAATACTCAAGGGCGTATCTTTCTCTTAAGAATGTTTACAATTCAAAGGGCTCTCTCAAGGAAAGGGTGCAGTATTGCTAAGGAGATATGTGGAGATACATCTCTGATATCAAAGAATATTTTCCCAGCATAAAAAAGAGGCTAACTGGAAAAATGTTTTGGATTAAGGCACAGTTCACCCTAAGGTATGCGAATTTACAGAGGCAGGCAAACTCTGAAGTGATTTTCCATGTGCTATATTCTACAGCTGAGAATTTAAAAAGTATTGCCTAGTGAGCTTAGCTTGATCATCTCTCACAAAGAGACACTGTTACTTTGTGTACAGTCTTCTAACACTTAGAGAGGATTTGTGCAGCAACTCTGTCCCCTAATCCCTGCTGGGTTCTTGACCGATAATTACCTGACTGGTATAAGACTTGCTGTGATGTCCAAATCTCATCCACTTACCAAACTGGGCATACATTTCCCTTGGTGTGTATTTTTAGATATTCCTTCAACTGTTAGTTAATAACTTCTGTTTTTTGCAGCTGAGAAGGTATAGACCCTGCTAAAGATGTATTACTAGATAGGTTTTTTTTTAAAAAAATGGTTATTTGTACTAATGGTTTCTCTGTGCGCTAGAAAATTTTAAGATGAGAACATCTGTGCTTGTGCCACATGAGATAGGTGAACATGTACTGCTCTTCATTTATGTCCTATGTCCCTTGCCTGCTTTTAAATTTATAGTATATAGGAATAGGAGAGAGCTAAATAAAGTACCTAATTAAGAGACTTTATCTGGA
The DNA here is from genome assembly GCA_004365215.1 of Cuniculus paca. Taxonomy (NCBI): domain Eukaryota; kingdom Metazoa; phylum Chordata; class Mammalia; order Rodentia; family Cuniculidae; genus Cuniculus; species Cuniculus paca. The sequence goes on along the minus strand of RJWT010003392.1, from coordinate 14,245 downwards.
ACAGAGATTGGGCAAATTCAACCCATGTGCCAAATTTGTTCCACCACCTGTTTTTGTACAATTTCTTTGGAACACAGCCATGCGCATTTGTTTTTTTATTGGCTATCACTGCTTTTGTGCTACATTGGTGGAGATCGATGCATAGTCGCAGCACAGAGCATGTGGCCCACAAAACTTAAAATATTTATGTCTGATTCTTTACAGAAAATATGTGTCCCTTCTAGTAAACTCCCTCTTGAAAAGATATTTACCAATTAAAAATTCTTCATTAATTTATTATACACTACAGAGGCAAATTCTGTAGGCATTACATTTTATAAGACATAAGCTAGAATTTAAAAATCCTAGCAAAGTTTCTCTTCCACAGTAAGCTCGATAAACTAATCCTGGTTAGTCCCACAGCTAGTCCACTGACCTAGAAAATCAGTAATGGGAACAGAAGAAAATGCCTAGAATTATTTGTAAAAATATGTGAGGCTGTTGAATCAAAAAGAAAATGAGATGTTGAGCTCAGCTCATCAAGTAAACATAGACAGAGATTTTTGCAATCAGAGCTGCATTTTCTGCATGTTCCTGTTAAGTATGAACACAAATTAAATTTAGTTCTAAATATATTTTGTGATGGAAGTAGGAGGCATGTGTTTTCTTTGCTGGTGAAATTACTAGACTAGAGATTATTGGCCAGTAATATCTCATCAAGCAAAAAGCGTCACCTCACAGTCACTGAGAAGCAGCTGAGACAGAGGAGAAAAGCTCTTACTGTTCCACAATTCCTCCCACGTCTCCAGTGACCTAAACCCTTTCCTCGTACCTGACTGTTAAAGTTTTCACTGTCTTCCAACAGTACCATGAGCCCAAAACTTTAGTGCGGAAGTCTCTGGAGGACATTTCATATCTGAACTGAAGTAGACACACACTCGTATCTGATGAAGTTAAAAAAAATTAGGGTTAATAACAAACGTGAGATATTAGAGAAGAGGGGGATCCGTAGATAGGGTTATTTATATCTAGATACCCAGTTCTTTACTGGGGTGCTCGGTTCACAGATATTTATTATTATCGTATTACAGAAAATAAATTGGTTAGTTATATTAGATTTTATGGGCACTCCTGTGGCACAATTGATTATACTTGCTATGTAATAAAATACAATAAACCAAGTTATGTATCTCAATCACCATTGTATTTTTTTTTATTTAGCTCTGAGTTTTACAGATTAGAAGTTTATCCTCACATGGCTGGCTGGATTTTCCAATCAGGATACCAAAAAGCTAAAATTGTGATTTCATCTGAGTGAGTTCTTGGTTGTAGGCTTTGGGGAAATCTACTCTGAAGATCTTCCTTGCACCTAGCAACACTCTGTTCTGTGTGACTGTAGATGGGTTTCCACTTTTTTGTAAGCTGTCAGCCAAGGGCTATGTTCAGTTCTTATAGACTGCTTGCATCCCCTGATTCATGGTCTCTGCATCTTGAAGCTATCAAAAGCACATCAAAAGCTTCTAAGTCTGTGCATCTTTTAATTCCTTTTCTGCAATCAACTGGGAAACATTTCTTAGTTTGTAAAGTGTTTCATATAATTAGGCTCACTCGGGTAGTCGCCCTATTTCAAGACTGTGTATGTAACTTAATCAAGGAATGAAATCCATCAAATAGTCAGTCCCACAAATTATGTTGGGTGCATACATTGGAGGCTGAAAAGTTTTGTATATCTGCGAAGAATTCTGCCTACACATCAAAAAATCAGCAAAGTGGCTAAGGAGAACCCAAGAACGATGAGGAATCCAAATATGTGTAGCGAAAGCTCATTTTGAGGAAGCAAAAACTAAATTAAAAGTTTATTTTTCTGATTGATGTCTGAACCTTTCACTGAGATCTTTATTGTTTTAATATTTAATTTAAATTTTTTAAAGGGTGTGTCTTTCTTGAATTTTGAATGAGAATTTCCCAATACAATGACTTTAGACCTAAATCATTAGATTCCATGGATATGTGGGCTAATTGCAGTTTGTAGCAGAGATGTGTCTATCTCTACACTTCTGTGATTGCGCAACCCTAGATATAATTTTTCCGATACTTTGTAACTTTAAGTTTGCTTTAGGTTGTCAAGAGTAGGAAATTTAAAAGATAACAGTTTTATCCTAATCTGTATATCATGGTGCATAATCTCTTGAGTTACAAAGCCTGACTTCCTAAGTCCTGGTTCAGGTACTTGTTATGTGGAGATGAGCAAGAGAACATACCCTCTGATCTAAGACTTCTTAGGTAGAAAATTAGAAAATGCTTTAGTTCTGAGGAATAATGCAGATATTTTATATAAAGAATGTAACATATGTAGAATTCGTGAAAACCAGAAAGCAATATTAGCTATACTTAATATGCTTATAATTATTTCATTTTATAATGATTTATGTATAAGATACTACATTTAAAAAAATGCCCTAGTACATGCAATATCAATGCTTCAGCAATCTATCCCTTTATCTTTGTCCAAAAATATAAGACAAATGATAGCTTACTCAATATTTTATAACAATATTTATATTAGGTGGTCTTTATTATTTAAAAATATTCTGTCAAGTATGCAATTCATTTTTATATTTATTAAATATATTGTCTAAAAAATTTTTGATTTGTCTCTGTAGCCAAAAAGCATTTTCCATTTCTTCAAATAGCTTAAATCTCTCCAGTTGCTGTCTGGTATTCTTAAAGTAAAGTCTCTGAGGTTTTACCAAGTCCTTTGGCTTTTTATACTTTTTGGGATGTTTTTGCATTGATGCAATATATACTGCTGAGAAAGGACAGGCTATTTTTTGCTACCTTGCTCATTTTTTAAAAAACCAATGTCTTATTCTTTATTAAGAGTCTGGAAATATTGGGTGAATTTGTGAAATATTTTTATTTTGTTCACCGTTTATATCTCCTTTTGTGAAAGAAAATTTTAGTCTACTTCTTACTGTAAGCATTGTAACACATCCTGATAAAATGCCACAGTACTTTATAGTCACACATGACAGAGACGGAGCACTTCACCGCTGAGGAAGTCAGTTATTTGTAAATCTTTGTGCCTTGCTTTTTAAAGGTTTCATGCACCCGGAAAGGCAGCATTGCCTTAGCTTCATTACAACATCGTGGCATGTTTCTTTTTCTGTCAGGAACTGCTGATATGACAACTCAAGAGAGCAAATGGTGAAATGAGAATTAAATAAACCAAGCAGTTTCTTGTACAAAATTACATGCCTGATGTTCAGCACATAGGTTACAAAGCATCCTTAAAAAACTGAGAACAATGTATTTTACGTTTATATAAGTAAATTCTTATAAAATCAACTGAGTAAATGTAAAGTGGAAAACATGCATTTCTGAAGTTTTTGTCAAAATATTTGGTTCCAATTCCAGGGCTTTGGAATTAGAAAACAAGAGGGTAACTCCTAACAGACATCTGCTTAGAATCAGAGGTTGGGGTATTACAGTGCTTAAAATAACAGGCTGATGATTTATGGAGTATCTGATTCTGAGAGATGAATGGATACAGAGGGATACAGGAAACCTGATAAGCTCACAGTCACTTGTTGCAAAGGGCATCTCAGTGCCAACAAACGATGCAATCCTGCCATTTCTTCTGGGGGCTGGGTGTGGAGAAGTGTGTGCTGCAAAGGACTCATAGGATTCTGGCTGATGGGAGAAAGAAAGGAAGTTCAGAGACTCTTGGGGCCTTATAGGATGGAAATTACTTTCCTGACTATATTAAGAAGGACTAGCACACATCAGTGGAGATGCATGACTACTGAGAAATGAAAATCTTTTGTAGATAAACTCGGGAATAAATAAGTAATTACCCAACTGATATCACTTTGGGAGCAGTCAGTTAACGAGTTAACCCGTTTCTATTGATACTCTATTACTTTTTGATGCCAAATGACACAGGCTAAACAAATGAAGGGAACAGACATGCAAATAGATTTTCTTTCATTGCATTCTCAAAAGAGTCCCATTTCAGGAAGCTAGAGAAGAAAACATCATTGCTTAATAGTTAGACAAAGTTTTTTTTGTCTTTTCAAGTTGAAATTCACCAAAAAGCTGTCATGCCTGAAAAAGTGTTGAGGGAAAAAACCTCTAGGGCAATGCTGTCTGATGGAAATATAATAAGAGTAACAAAAGTGAGTTACTTCATTTGAAAATTTGTAGGAGTCACATTAAATGGATAAAGTAAAAAAAGGGAAAATAATTTAACATGCTAGTTTACTTAACCCAGTATATACAAAATGTCATTTCCAACATAATACAAAATTATTCACATCTTTTACTAACTCTGAAGTTTTATGTGCCTTTTACCCTTACAATACTTCTTAGTTTGCACTAACACATTGCTAGTCCTTGAGAACTGCATGTGGCAAGTGACCTCTGTATTGGATGGGTCATCTCTAGGGAAAGTGCAACCACTCAGCTAACATTTTACATTTAGAGTGTACAAAGTGAAGAGGTAAAAAGATTTGTCCCACTTTTATTGTTAGGCAGTCTCTGATATAGAGGGCAAAGCATCAAACGTTTCCCTATATCACACAACTAATTAAACACAATGGATGAAGTAAACACACTCTATTTTGTCGCCATGTTTGCATGGAAGGAGTAAAAGTATTTTTTAAATGTAAATTGTTTAACTCAGGATGCGCAGGAAACATGACAACTGCATTTTATAAATGACATAACACAAAGAAGTGTATTTTATTTACAATTAGTTGCAAAATTATCACTATGATTTCATTAGTGATATATTTTATATACACTTTGCAATGTATTTCAGTAACTGCCCCACATAAAATTTCTATTAGCTTTATTCTTTCACTTTGCTGACCTACCGCATAACATAACACATTTAATTTTGTGTTATTGTAAGTGCTATCATTACCTAGGAGATTTTCCAGCGAAGAATCTAAGTGGTAAGGAACAGAAATCACTTTGGTTGTGCTTAATAAAGAAGGATATGAAGTCGGCCACGTGATCAAATTTACATAAGTGTATATATATATATATATATATACCAATATAAATATCTGACACTTGATATTTCATATGACTTTTAGTAAAATTTTCTGCCCATTTTCAAGATGAATGCTCCAGTCGAAGTTCTTTTTGTCCCTACCTGCATCTTCCTTAGGGCATGGGAGGTTATTAGAGAGTCAGGATCTTTCCCTTTTCTAGACAGTCAGTTCTTCATGAAAATAACCACTATTACTTCAGGAATCTATAGAGGTTGTAATATTTGGCTATGGCAACACACCTTTACACAAATTTACAGTGTGGCTGTAATAGTATCATCCTATTAAGGAAGAGGGTGGACTATATATATTAAGAAACTAAGAGCTAAAAAACGCATAAAAGTAAATAAACTGCCTGTATTTAGTTATGCTGATTTCCATCTTAGATTTCAGATTATATTATTTGTATTTCACATTACTTACCCAGTTTTTGAAAATGATTTTAAGTAGCTTTTGCATATCTTTCATGTTTGTTTTTGTGGCATAAATAAGCATGTCTTGGATTATGTTTTGCATTTTCTGGCATACATTTCTAGCTGGATAGGGTTTATGTTTGCTGAAATAAGAAAACCAAAAAGTTTTCAAGGGCAGATGATCACTGCTTACTAACTTCATTCATTACACATTAATTCTGTAAAGAACATTGCAAGTGGAGTAGAATATAAGAAATTGATGGACCCTTATCAAGAATATTTTTATTAGTAGTGCATTGCTCTTACTTTTAATTAGTTTAACTTTTCTGACACATTTACTATTTAATAACCTAAAACTACTGACAATTTAATATATAGGAAAATGGTGAGGGTTCAGCATTAGGCTCCAACTCCTTGTTTTTTTACCTCACTTTTCTCCCCACTGCTGAAGGACTTCAGCAGCTACTTAAAGATCCAGTTTTTATCCTTGTGGCTCAACCACTAATCCTCTGTGTCTGGAGTTTTGTTTAGTTCTCTAGACCAACACTGACCTTTACATTTTGTTAATATTGTGAATTATACTGGCAAGATTAGAAGTTTCAATCAGCATTGATTTAGCAGTTGTCATTAAAACTTATTGGCATGACATTTATTTTGATGGGCTTAAAGATGGGACGATCTAATTTTCATTTATGTTATAATAAGTCCAACCGAAAGTTCTATAAAACTTAGAAATCTCACTTTCTGTCATCTGTGCAGTGCTCTGCTACTCCAGTTTAAATGAACGTGTTAAACATACTAAATAGAATTTTCTAAACATTTCTTCAATCCTCCTCATTCAGTGATCTATGGTCTTGTAGTTCTGCTTTCCTGGTCCCCTAGGTATGTTTATCTGTAAATATGCTACCTAATAGTTTGTGGCTATCAGAAATTGAGGTATAAATAATTCAGCGTTTTTCAATTTTCTTTTATATGTGATACTATTCAACAAACTTAGAGGAAGATTTTGCTACATCAAGTTCACAGATAAAGAAACTGATTTTTAGAGAATAGTTTTACAGAACTATCACAAATATTCACTATGTAATTCTGACCATTTTTTACCATCTCTATTTCTCTCACTTAGTTCCTTAGAGCAACTAGGGCATTTGGCAGTGCTCTGAAACACCCTTTTTTCATTTTCAAGACCCTTGCCAGTCCTAGGAACACGCTAAGCAGATAGGGACTGGAATTTCTGGATTAGCGTTATCTGAAGGATGCCGGAGACTGGGAAGACTAAAGTCATCAGTAGGAGCTGCCTTCCATACTAAGTCAACCATTCCTTGGATTGGGCTCATACAATGGAACAAAGAGAGCTAACGATGTCACTGCTATGTAGCTTAAACTATAATGCCCTCTATGCAGTAACCTGTCAAACTGAAAAACGAGTTGTTACTGAGCCTGTTGTGTGGTACTGGTGTTAGGCACACATGTGTCACAGATTTCGCCAGGTGGTACTGTTGCCCTGCATGCACCTCCACGGGATTCAAAAAGTGGCACTGTCGAAGAGTATATATGCCTTGTGGATCTTCTGAGAAATGCTGTTGGACCTGTGTGTGTTCCTTATGAAAATTCCTTCACTAGTAAGTTACAATGAACCTTTAATTTTCCTCTTAGTATGTCTTAAACTTATCTCCCCCAAGCTGTTTCTAGGCATTTTCTTCAGTCTTTTAGAAACTTACTCCACTGTGCAGTACACTTGGGCTATATATGAGACATGCTTCATGTATTATCACTATCTTAAATGACTGCAACAGACTTCTCACTACAGAATGTAGGATGATACTTGGAAATGTAAGTATATAGAAATAGTCTTCTCCAGTCCCCTCAGTGACTTCCCATCATACTCAAAGCCAAAATCCTTACAATGGTTTCCATGTTCTAGCTCCTTATAACCCCTCTAATTTCATATTCCATCATTCTCAAGTTATTAGCAAATCTGTTGAGATTATTTGAGATCTGAAATTAGAGCCAAATTCAACACACAGCACCAACAAGTATCTAAAGTCTTGTACTTGGTGGCAGAATGAGGTAGTTGTATCTTGTTGCATATTGTCTGAAAACTGAATGGCTTCAAACAACACTGGTTGCTTATGATATCTCACAGTTCCAGGGGGAAAGAATTGACATGAGAAAAGTTTTGACTGGGGGCCTCAAGCATGGGGTTAATATTGTAGTCGTTTGTTCGCGAGGGCTGGAGTTCTCTGCAGACTGGACTGAAACTGGAGGATCTGTGTCTAAGAAGGCTCATTCACTTGCTTGGCTAGTTGATGCTGTGTCAAGAGATCCAAGTTTGTACCTCACAACACAGTGGCAGGCTTCCTCCAGAAAGTGATTAGCAAGGCCAGTATAGAGGTACTCTTCCTTTTAGGGCTTGCCTTGAGATGTTCACACGTTCATTTCTGTAATGTTCTCTCTTTAAAATACTGTATTAGTACATATGAATTATACAGAATAATGGGTTCACTTTGGGGATCTTTGTGTATACTTGGATTGTTTTCAAACCTCCTTATTTTTTCATGCTTTCCTCTCTACATCCCTGATTTCCTTCCTCATTTCTAATGGTTTTCTTTAATGGTATTGTCTTGATTATAGAAACAAGTCCTGATTTGTTGTGCAGGGTAAAAATATGTACTAGAGGCCTAGAATCAGTGCAGATCATCCTTGTGGCTGACTGTCACATGTAATGTAAGTTTTGGACAAAACCATGTATGAAACTTTACCTGAACTGTTGTTATTAAACCAGTCTGTGTTGATTTTTATGTCATTTTCAATATACAGAATCTCAATGGAAAATTGGAATTCTAACAGATTCATTGATAGATTGGTTTAAAGAGCTTTCAGTCACAAGAATAATTTAAAAATTAAATTCCTGAAAAAGTTGGAGATATTTAAGGGCTCATCCTTTCAGATACAAGATGACAAATGATTAATTATTGAATGACCTTGAAGATAGTCAGATTTATTTTGTCCAAACTGAGAAGTGATTACCATGATTTCAGTGTTGGAATGTGACTATAAATGTTACAAGGCTTTTATTTTGAGCTCTTGAAAATATATTTGGAAATAGATTGCCTTAGGTCTTGTGATGTAAATTTGGATGTAACTTTATTAGCCAAGTTATATTAGTTCTCATTAGGATGTTAAGCTTTGAAGTAGCTCTAAAGGATGTTTATTATTATGCAAATATATCTTGTCAGCTTGGAAAAGAGAGGCTTGATATTTTCTCATTTCTTTGCTCTTTTCATTAGATATAGTTATAAACTAGTTATTCTACTGTCAGGTATCATGTAAGACCTGTCTGTATGCTGTTGTAGCACATTCCTATTGTTTTAAGAAAAAAAAGATGATTTTTAACATTTACTTTTGCTATAATGCTGTATCTACTCTTCTGTAAGTGTGCTTTCTTTACACACAAAAGATAATGCTATGAAATTTATTATACAGATGATGTGAACAGCAAAAACAATCTTAAAGGCTTACTTAATATGCAAATTTAATTTTTTACTTTAAAAATATTAGGGACTTGTTTTCAGACTCTGCAATACAGTGGGTAAGATATTTTGCTAATTGTTTTGGTGTGGACACTCAGGTATCCAGATTTAGACCAACGGGATACAGATCTGCTTTACAAATATTAATTTCAAAAAGACAATGCAAGTTTTAAAATTCTATAGACATTTGAAGTATTTTGGTTATATTATAACATGGCAATAATTGAAAATTTCCAAAAATTGAAGTGTTTCTTAAATGATTCTCTCAATTCCACTTTGTTAAATATATTTTTCTTTCCTCAGACCTCTATTTCTGGCATACTTTTATGCATTCAATTTGCTTGCCTTTTAAAATGTAAACAGGATTTTGGCAAGTTCATTCAAGGGAGTAAGAAACTGTTGTGAACCCAAAGGCAGACATAAAATAAACAGATACCCATTTTAGCAATTTTGATAATGAGATAGCTAAAATACCCCAAGTTTTTCTTGGACAAAGTGAATAAGAAGATGTGAGAGGTGCTGTCAGCCAGTAGTTAAAGATAGACATAAAATAAAGAATCTGAAAGCCATCACTATGATTTTTCTACTTAGCAACAATAGGTAGTAAATAAGGCATAATTCTGTGAAAGATTGGATATGTAGAAATACAAGGACATCTATTGCATTAGTCAGTTTTCCCCTTGCTGAGGTACAATACGTGCCACCTGCAATTTACAGGAGAGATTTAATTTGGTTCACAGTTTCTAGAGATTCAGTCCATGATTCGTTGACTCCAAGGCAGAAATATGGTAAAACTGCATCATATAACAAAGTCACTTAGGTTATGGTGGCTGGCAAAGAGCAAGGGAACAGTGCCACAGAAGAAGGGCTGGGGACTAGATACAGCTCCAAGGTGACACCTGCATGACCCACCCAAACACACCAAGGAGTGGGCTTCACTAATGCCCTGGCCAGGTCCCTAAACAAATTAAATTGATAATTAAGCTAACTGTCACAACAGTTAAAATAATAATCTTGTTATTTTTCCTATTTATAGCTCTCCGACCAGATTGTGACATTGGTGAATATTTTGGCTTGTACTCTTCTGCTTTTTTGTGGAACGAAGCTACTGTACATCTTACTTGTATGCCACATCCAGGGCACTGCTTGTAGCACTCATTTGGGGTTAGAACAAGACATGACTTAATACTTTTAGCCACGGCCAGATGAACAAGTGAGTCAGCCAGTCAGGTAGCTCATGGGAACACATATGTAAAAGGTGACAGGTATAACTGTCAACTCCCTGCAATGAATGTAATCATCATGTACTGCAAAAGTGTACTAATAGAAATTTAAAAATAAATTAAAAATATTTTTGAAGCAAAATAAAGGAAAATAAAGTATTAATGAGGTGTCAACCCATGGCTGATAGCATAATGGAATGGAAAAATTACATTTACCAAAATTCCCCTAGACAGTTTTTCATAGTGAACTTGTATCTTAGATGACATGCCTTTGGGGAGGATTACTCCAGTAACTAGGACTTTCATTGGGGTGAGCAAGAGTAGAAAACTTTATTATAGAACCAAATGCCTTTGAATAAGATGAGGCAAACATTTTTAATGCATTTCCCTCTTCTTATACAACACTCAAGCATTCTTGGAAATAAATATAAAATACATATTTAAAGAACATCAGTTTAAAGTGGTTTCAAAGTTTAGCCCATTCGTAGAGTGCCCCCATCTAGTAAAACCTTCTTAATTTCCTGGTCAAGAACTCCCTTTATTTCCCACTGTGTCTCTGGACTTCACTGGGGAGGCAGCTAAGTCACTGTTTATAAAGAAGGGCAATTGCCACATGACCTAGAGTATTCAAAACTGTACTCTCCTGTAAGACAGAGAAATTGAGTGGACTGAGCATGCTCAGTCATTTCTCTCAACTCATCATCATAAAAATCATTACAAATCATTTCTTCGACTTTGGGAAGAAATGTGTGCATATGAGAGAGAAGCAAAACCCAGGAATGTACTCTAGTAGGAATCTTATCTTGGACAAATCAGGTCAGAAAAATGGAGTACACCACTATCTGAGACAATTCAACAATTCTCAGGCTTTATGACTCATTTGGGCTCAACTATTTAGCTTATGATCATTTATAGTTTTAGCATTCCTTGGAGGAGAGAATATGAGTAGGTTACCAAAAGTATAAACATTTTCACATATATATGAATCTACACCACTCAGGATTAAACATTTGTTTATTTTTTCTGAAACACTACTGAGTGTTTTAGCATTTGTCCTGAAAGACTAAGATATGGTTCATGTCATTGCATCAATTAAATTTGCCTAATAATAAATATTCATAGATAAACTGTAAATACAGAGAAAGATTAAAGGGTCATTTTGTGACAAGAATTTGTACTGGTGTGAGTGTCTTTGATCTTATTATCCATGCTCTATGAAATCATCTACTCCTATTTTACTCTTTACTGAGTTAGTTTTACTCATTCTTAAATTTTCAATTTCCTCCAAAATATCTAGATCCTCCTTGGCTTGGTTAGTTCCCTGTTTGACTCTCTCAACCCTCTTCAACATTTAGCACCTTGTATTTCTTGTTATCAACACTCTTTACTCTTCTGGTAATAAATTCTAGTTTCATTGTCTGACTCCTCTTCTGAGCTATATGCCCTCCAAGGGCATTATTATCATGCCTCTTTTGTTCACTACTATTAGCAAAGCAACTGTGACTTTAATAAATTGTTATTCATTGAAAGAATGGTTGATTTCAAGAGAAGAGAAGCCATTAAGTTTCCTGGTATGAGGCTTTACATTTAGTGTTTGAGGAAACCACAGATTTCATTCAGCAATTGTTTTTCACAGGTGGCTACCATGGAAACATGTACCCACATTGCTACATCTGGGGCTTACCACTCCATGGAAATAGTTGACTATGTTCTCTTTTGCAGTACTCAGGAGACTGAGGCAGGAGGATCCCTTTGAGTTTGAGGCCAGCCTGAACTACATAGTAAACTCTGTCTCACATAAAACAAACAAACAAACAAACCTCAAAACCAAAACCAAACAAACAGACAAACAAACAAACAACCAGCAGAGCTAAGCAAATATTTAGTAGTTGTTAAAAAACATGAAAAAGATCTTAGGGTATTCAGACATTGTGGAGAACAGTCAATATTTTTTTGCTTAAATTTCAAAAGTAGAGAGAACAAAAGGAAAATAAAATATGAAGTACTGTTTCAAATATGATTATGGTAGTATCTAAGATACTCATAAAGTGGAGTTTTTAAAAAATATTTTAAGAAAAAAATGTGATATATTTTGAAATAGATGGAAAGCATCACTGAATATCTTCAAGAAAATGTTGACCATTGCCTACTGCACTGCTCTGGAGTTATCTAATTTTATAGAGATCTGATATTTCATTGACTTCGATGTATGTTGTACTTCTACAGACTGTAGAAACTCACAGTAATTGAGTATGCAGAAATATAGCTGAATTTTGTCTAGTGAAAATGTAATTATTTTACTGTCATGTGTGTTGAACAATGTTACATCGTTTTATAAATTCATTTAGCATTCTCCATTACATATGTTTATTCTTTGACTTCTTTAGACCATTTTCTGTTTTAAATCTTACAGACTCCTTCAATTAACATGATGAGTATGATGTATATTAATTTCATATTTACATAAGAGTCATGAATTCTATTTAACTATTTTTTAATATTTGCAAACTTTCAGATTGTAGGCCAGAGTTGAAAATTGCTCATTCTCAATATTCTACCTTTTTTTTTCTTACTTGTGGTTTACTTTTCTATGATGATTAATGATATAACATTTAAGTTAAATTAAGAATAATGACAATATTAATAGTAGTTAATATGTAATGTATATTTCTATCAGGGGGCATTTTCATCATATCAATCGATTCCAACAAAATATGATGTGTCTATTAAAATACCTACTTTACACACACATAAAATAAGGTACAGAGTTCAGTAAATTATGTAATAACATGTAACAAACAAACAGGAGTCAAAATTCAACCCTAATTGTTGCTAAGAAAGTTTTTGCTTTAATAAGTATACTTCACTTTTTCTGTGACTTTTCTTCAACCTTAAATCCACTCTCAAAGAAGCGCCACTATTGTTGCAATATCATGCAGTAACAAAAAATGCACTGAAAATAATTTGTACTATCACCTTGATTTATTCAATATACACACACTGTAATAACCTCCCAAACATCCTTTAATGCCATGTTAAGTAGAATTATTTCAAGTCAAGAGCTAGAAAAATAATTCAAACTAACTCAAGCTAAAAAGAAAGAAGTGAAAGAACTTTTGGGTTCATTATATTGAAAAGTCAGTGGGGTCAACTGGTCTACATAGTTGATGGAAAGGTTAAAATAGTGTTTGGGGGTTATTTCTCTGTCTCCTAGATCTATTTCTTTTTTGGCCTTATTCTCTCCAATTTAACAAAGCTATACTTGTGCTCCCAGGCAAACTGACTACAAGCAGTCCAAGTTTACACTGCCTGTACAACTTACAATTCTAGGAAAGAAAAAAGTGTCTTTGTTGATAGTTTCAATAAAACTACCCATAAGAGGCCTCAGGCAATATATTCCAGTAGACTACATTATCACATCTACTTCTGGTACATTTTCACTCTTTCTGAATCACTTGAATAATTTCTGTCTCTAAACATTAGCCTACATATGCATGTACAGCACTCTGATGACCTCTTATTTCCATCATTCTGTATTTTCTTCTAATTTTGTACAATAGGATTTCAAATAATCTAACAAGAGTCTAAATTTTATTGAAGAGTAAGACAGAACAAAAACACACAGGCAAAAGTAGAAACCAAAATACTGTCAAAAATTAAAATGTATGAGCCTGTCTAACATTATTTTCTGTGTACAAGGGGTACTTTGAGAGTCTGTGTTTCTCTCACAATTTTTTAAAATTTTATTTTAGAGAGAATAAAATCAAGCAAAATAAAGCCAATCAAAACAAAACAGTGTGACACAGGATTTCAAAACAAGGTAATAGGAAATCGATAATGGTTGCCATAATGCCTCTTGTTGTCTTCAAAATAGCTGAGCAAACCTTCAGACATAGTAAAATGAAACAAAGCAGAAGCAGTAGAATCCATAAAAACAAAACAATCCATGCAATACAGGACTTCAAAACAAGATAATAGTAAATCCAAAATGGCTACCATAATATATCTTGCTATCTTTGAAATAGCTGCCCATGCCATCA
>RJWT010003391.1:0-36604 GCA_004365215.1 Cuniculus paca | reverse complement strand
TCAGTCGAGTTATGCAGATAGGGCTTTCTGCATACCCTTCTCCCTGCATATTGCAGAGGTGCTTGCTGTCCACCTGACCAGCTCAGCTCACATTGCTCACATGATTCCCACTGCCACTCATCCTCGATTCCCTTCTTCATAGGAAAATAAATTCTGGGGAGGCCTTGAATCAGGGCCTTGGTTCCATGTATCCTCCGTTGAACCAGACTTGACACCCTTTGACTGCCCATAACTTTGAATATGTCTTAGTGTCTTTATTCTCGCCATGGGTTACACTGGAGGTGGTAGATTAACATTAATTTGCTGGGATTCCAATAACGATTCAATGGGATTACAAACAAAATTTCGAGCTGTGAAAAAGACAAAAAAAAGAGATTACAATATTTGGATTACAATATTATAAGAAATTACAATTGGGAATACAATACCATGGTGGCAATATGAAATCCTGTATGAACAGCTAGTGTTTGCTCATTCTTAACCCCACCTTGTTGGTCATTTGGCAGCTCCGAAATTGTATTTTCCCTCAGAATTCCCCTTACATATTTGATGGAACAGAAGACTTTCATTTCCTGCCTATATTGCTCCTTCAAATTGCAGTGTGGATTAGAGAGCGAAGCTTGTTTCCTTTCCACTGGCTGTGTTTCAGTGGGTTGATTGGGTTATTTGCTAGGTGGTGCTATCATTTTGCCCAGTTCAATGGCATTGTCATTTAGTGATGATGGTTACTTATTACACTGGCCTGCAATGTAAAGATCTTGTTGCTCGGTGGTTTGTTGGCTCAGGAAAAAATCTCTCTACCTGTGCTAGTGAGTGCTCTCTAGCTCTTGTTCTCACTTTCTCTCCTTCCCTCTGGGTGTGTTTGTCCCTCTCAGATCACTGAATACTGTGATAGGCTCTAGATAGCAATCTGTGGGCTCAGATGTAACAATAGCCACATTCAAAAAATCATGATCTTTTCTTTGAAGTACAGACAAAAGTTAGGGATTTCTAAGGCTGAGGGGGTTCAAAGCATGAACTGTCCACAAATAGCTTTTATCCTAGAAAAAGATGGAACAAAGAGAAAGCAGGAAGATAATGATGAGTCAGACTGGCAGAAGAGGATGGAGGAGTAGTACAGGTAGGAAACTCAGTTTTAATTGTAGTGGGTTAAGCAAATGAAGATAAGGTGATAAAGTAAAAGCTTTCTGATCTTTATCTTTAATAGTAGTTAGCTTTCTTGTTGCTTGAATTCCAGGGGGCAGAACTACAAGAAGAGACATAAAAGAGCCTAGGCTTGTGTTGCGAATTGAGTGATGCTAGTGCACGTGTTGAGTTAAATGGTTCTTTAGCTGCAGAATTTGCAATATCAGTGTGCATTATTTATGACTCTTTAGGAGAAATGTATAATAAGTATTGTTTTCCAGCCATTTAACACAACGTTATTTCAGAAAATATCATAAACATTTCAAGGCCAGCATTCCATGGTCCAGTCCTAAGATTCCATGAGTAGAGTCTACATCTGACTGCAGGCCTTGGTGACCTTGCTGAGCTCGCTTCCTAAACTAATTCCATTTCATGCATGGAACTCATCCAGAGCCCAGAGCCAGTCTGAAGGAAGATCCTTCTTAAAGGGACACTAGATTGGGTCATTAGCAGGTCTGTGTCCATACCTACCTCTGGCTTTTCTGCATATCAAGCAAAAGTACCCAGGAATTTTCTCTTTGGTGTTTCACTTTCCCTACCCATATCTTAGTCCTTCAGCAAGTCTTTTGGACTGCACTGTTAGAATCTAATGCCTCTCCCTGGACTGATCACTTTCTCTATTGCCACTACTGTAGTCCAAGTCATCATCATCTTGCTGTGCCTGGACTATTGCATTAGCACCCTTGCCTCTCTATCTGATCATATTATTTCCTGTATAAAACTCTGCAGTGACTCCTGTTGCATTAAAAATAAATATCAACTTCTCAATGCCAAGGCTCTGCATACTCTATCCCCTGCCTGCTTCCCCCAGCTTATCTCACTCTTCCCTGTTGCATCCTGTGCCACAGCCACTGCCTACCCCGCTTTTTTTCGGCTCCCGGAACACAATGAATTGTACCCTGCTTCAGAATCTCTGTACTTTTTTTTCTTTGCGCGAACAGCTCTCATGCCTCAGATTCTGCTGCAAAGTGTTCCCTGACCACTTAGTTTAAGGATGCCGTCCCTTTCAGATCTCTGCTGGTTCATACCGTATTTTCCTCCAGACTTACTCATCACAGTTTGAAATGAATTTGTTATTTGTGTTTGTTTAGTCAGTGTGCTTCTAAGGTATGTACTCCTTCAGAACAGAGCTCTTGTCTGCCTCATTTGCCAATGGGTCTCCGGCACATGGAACTGTGCTTAGTACATAGTAGGTGCTTAGTAAATATTTGATGACTTAATCCATTGACTGGATTGATTACTGAGGCCAGTAATCCTTGTATCATCATCATCACCACCACCATCACCATCATCATCATCAGCATCTCTGCACCAGATTCTGCAAGCATACAGTGCATGAGGGAAGGCAGACTTTGGGTGTGGTAGAAATCTTGAACATGCTTAATCAGACACCTGGATTCTAATTCTCTCAGGTCCAGATGAAATTTAAACACGGGCTAGCTGAATAGTGAATATTTTTATTGTTTCCATCCATGGTCAGCAATTCTGATGTAACTGGGCTTCATTCCCAGAGGAAGCTAATGTCCCAAGGAATATAAAATAAAGCATTAAATTCTGTTGGTGAGTCCTTGCCCAAAGCCACTAGTCACTTTGTCTTCTGACCTTGCCCTTTGCTGAAACCTTTACTTTTGGGGATTCTTGATGTTCTTGCTCTCTCTTATCATTTGAATGGCAACTGTAATGTCTCCAGCATGAGTAAAACAAAGTGAAAAAAAGCATTCAATATTGCTGAATTTGCACATTCATATCACAAAGGAGAAGTAATTGACTCCAGGAAAGGTCCAACTCATAGCACAGTGATCGACACCAGGTGGAGTCCCAGGGAGCAGACCACTCTGCTATCTGCCAGCTCTCCAAACTTTCTTGTACTTGACCTGTAAACCAGTTTTCTGGACTCACCATAGCACATTGCTCCACTTTTCAGTGGAGTTGGGGAATCTTTCAAGGTAATTGTTACGGTTTGGGTCTAGATGTCCCCCCAAAGCCTCATGCCATCAGAGGTGACTGAATCTAGAGCGTGTGATGCTGGGATTAAGGGTGGGTGATTACTAAATCAGTCCACTGATTGGTTGGCACTGCCCTAATCCTGGCAACCTACATACAATATAAAAGAGGCAAAAAGATGCTGTTAAGTCCCCTTGTTTCTTTTGCTGTCTTCTGCCTACCATGAACTGTTCTCTGAAGCCACCCTGGCCTTGGAGCCAGCCAGTTATAAACTGAAACCTCTGCAAACTGTGAGCTAAATAAACCTTCCCCTCTTTAACTTTGGGTGTCAGATATTTTGTCTCAGCAATGAGAAAAGTAACTAAGACAGTAACAAAAAGCAGTTAAATACATGGCATTCCTCTAGGGTTACAAAGGAAGGGTAGTGGAGTTTTGACAACTAACCTATGACATAATACTTGGGAGTATTTTTTACCACAAATGATAATTCATTCACAGCAACTAAGCTAGTAGGCCTTTGTGCAGAGCTTCTTTGTTACCTTTTTGAACAGAAAATGAGGTCTTTATGCATTGTTGGTACAGCATGAGGGTCTCACGGAATTTTACTACCTGAAAAAAGACGGGGTTTAGTGCAATGGAGCAGAATACCTAAGGTTGCTCATTGGTGGAACTGCTGACAGCTAAGGCTTCACTGGCCAGCATGAGTAGGTTTTACAGCTCCTTCCCCCCAGCTGTGACTTCCCAGATGCTCCAAGGAAAGAATGCAAGGCAGGAATGTCTCAGGAAGAATGCAGTGTGCATGTTTTCACTGCCTTTAATCTCAAAGCGGAGTGGGAGAAGGAGGGACAAAGAGGGAGGGAGGGAGGGAGGGAGGGAGGGAGAGACAGAGAGAGAGAGACAGAAAGAGAGAGAGACAGAGAATGAATATTGAGACCTGACATCAGGAGTGAAGCAGTTGAACTTAGAAAAATGTTTAAAAAGTTTTGAGATGTTATATCCAGCTCATTACCAAATTTGTCCATGAATCTTTGTGCCAAAAAAAATATTTATAGTTAAGGTTTAGAATAGGTACAGTTTAATTAGCCTTTTATCCTTGTTCTTGAGTTAAACCGTAAAATGTCATGAAGACAGGAAATGTCAGACATTTTTTTCTTTCCTATGCTGATCAGAGCATGAAGCAGTTTGTCCATGGGCACTGAAAGCAGAGCCAGAATTAGGCTGCTGTGCCCCGGGCACCTGCCCATTTTCAGTGCCCTGGGTGTTTGTTACTTCAGTCTCCTGGTCCCAGTGGCAGCCCAACACGCAGCATGGCTCCTGAGTTCAGGTGGTATGTTTTGACTTCAGTTACATACACCAACCAGTTTGAAACATTGCAAGTTACGGAAAGTGTCAGTCTTTCTACCCACACATTTCCCCCTCAGGTTCAGGAAAGCCAAAACCAGTCACTGTTCAGAGCAGATAGCTACTGGCCACAGTGGCTGTTGAGCACTTGAAATGTGACTAGGCGAGTTAAGATGTGCCCTATGTGTAAAATACAGACCAGAGGCCAAACCCTAGTATGAAAAGAAAAGTGTAACACTGATTTATGTTGAAATGATAATATTGCTGACACATTGCCTTAAAATAAATTATTAAAATTACTACTACCTGTTTATTTTGACTTTTTAAAATGTGGCTAACTAGAACGTTTTAACTTACACATGAGACTGGCATTTCATTTCTGTTACATAGAGTTGCCCTTCACGATGATCACTGATGATCACTTAACCATATGTTGCGTTTAGCTACACATTGCCTTGAGTTATCTCTGTTAGATGTGCTAGTGTGTTACCTGATTCCATGTCCTTATATCACCATCTTGACCCCTAAACTCTTTTTTTTTTTTGTCTTTTTGAGACAGGGTCTCACTATGCAGTTCAGGCTGGCCTTGGGCTCACTTTGTAGCCCAGGCTGGTCTCGAACTCACAATGATCCTCCTGCCTCAGCCTCCTGAGTGCTGGGATTACAGGCGTGCGCCACCATGCCCAGTGACCCCTAAACTCTTTAAGTTGTTAGAGACCAGACCCTGTTGTTTAGTTGCTCAGCAATGGGTTTCATCAACTTCCACTTTGGACAGTGGTAAGAAAACACAGATTAATTTGTGTTTGGGGTGTTACTTTTTCCCCAAAGGAATGGATTTAACATAGTTCTTAGTTCCAGAAAGGTGGGCATTTTCGTCTAAACTGGACTGTTAAAATCTAGGGTACTTCCAGAGGGTGCTGGATCTTCTGGGCACACGTGTCCAGCAGCAAGCGGGAGTGTTAACACGATGCTTACAGGTTGGAAGGCATCACTTTTGACTGTCCCAGAAATTGGAACATTCCAAACTGAGCAGAGACTTGCACCCCACTTTCCAGGGCCCCTCTAATACAGGGGCAAGTATGTAAGACATGTTGGTCTAGTGGCTTCCAACCTTAAACCAGGGTGGAGGAGAGGGCTACAGCCCTCTATGGTTGTCAAGTAACTTTCAGGAATGTCTACTGAACAGCTAGTATTCCCACAGTCTCTGGAAAGTACTAAGAAGATGCACCCTGGGTGGGCCTCACCCTTTCAACATCCTTCAATTTTGTAACTGAGTTCGTGGCCGAACTCCATGCTTGTAATATCTAGGCTGGCTCTATTATGCCTAAAGTATAGTTATTTCCACTGGTCCCCTAGGAGACTCTGACCTTTCCCTATATTTCCTGACCACAGGATTCCTGAGCCACTGTTCTTGGTTCTCCTTTTAAGGAATGTACAAGAATGCACTCCTGGAAACTACCCTGTATCCAGGCAGATTTATTAGGTCTGGCTGTAGAAATGTTCTCTTCACTGATGACTTTATCACTGTAAACAGTTCATTGGGAATTCCCTGCCTTTAGTGACAACATGTGAGGTGAACGATTTCCTGCTTGAGTAGTTGAAAGGATTTATAGTGATGAAGATCTAGGAGCAACATTGGTCCCCAACTTCTTAGGAGCAGAACCCCTTAAAGTCCCCATGTGGCTGCTGAATCAATGGAGAGTAAGGCTGTAAGAAGTAGTGTTTAGTCTATTTTCTTTGTGTTTCTCATCATTTCTAGGAGTTAGGGTTTGGGTTTAAGGTTGTCTAAACATTCAGTCTCAAAATCTATAGCTGGATTTCTTTCTTTCTTTTCTTTTTTTTTTTTGGTACCGGGAATTGAACTCAGGACCTCGTACTTGCCAGGCAGACACTGTGCCACTGAGCTGTATCCCTGGCACCTGTAGCTGTATTTCTGGGGGCCCAATGACATCAGGTTACAATTCCCATTCTGTAAAATGAAAAGAATTTTTCCTGTAGGTGACCAGGTATCAGAGCTTATGCCCGTTATCCAAGTGTATTGATTTTAAAAGTTTTCTTTTTCTTCTACTTCTTCTTCATATATATATATATATATATATATATATGATTGAACCCTGGGCCTTTACAATAAGATACATTCACTACCCTTTTTTATTTTGAGACAGGTCTTACTCAGTTGCCCAGGCTGGTCTCAAACTTGTGATCTTCCTGCCTCAGCCTCCCAGAGTGCTGAGGTTAGAGGTATGCATCAACCAGGCCTGGCTTGGCTTCCTTTTACTTTCAAATGTCCCAGCATGGCTGAAGGCCACATTCACGTACCCTCCTTGTCATGTGGCACTCATCCTCACAGAGGAGCTGGGCTCCCTAGTTGTACAGAAATCCAGCTCGCCGCCGGCCCAGAGAATGAGCTCATCTGCACAAATTTTCCTGCAAGAATTCTAAATTCCTTCCTTCGGCTGCTGTCTGAGGGGATACTCAGTTTGCATCTGCAATTGCACCATGTGTGGATCTGGGGGTAGGAGTGGGGAGTGAAGAGGAGCTAAGTAGGGATCGTCCTGGAGGGCCTGGGAATGGGAACACCAGAGGAGGCACCCGTGAAGCCTGAGAATGAGGAACACCACCTGCCATTGGCATTTCCTTGAAAGACTATTCCTAGGCCTTCTAGTCCCCCCCCACCTCGCTCCTGGCCTGCAGTTGCCATGGCAACACAGTGTCTAAGAACTTCTAATTACATCTGTCTGCTTCTCCTAGAACCCTATGGAGCCATACATATGGAGACTTCATTTAGCCTGGAGTTTCTTCCTGGGTTTTAACCCCTTCTGCATCTTTGGGCTAGAGGCTAATTGCCAGGATGCTAGAAACTTGACAGCTGCTGTGCAGACACACAGCCCTGGAAGACTACCAGGACTCTGTCTCCATTTTAAAGTGTAGACTCATGCTACTGTGTGATGCTAGGCCTCCCGCCTCCATTTTGTTCCGATCATCCCTGATCTCCCTGGCATCACCCTACCGTTTGTCATCCTGTCAGATGGTCTCAGTTTTAATGTGCCCAGTCCCAAACGAAATAGCCCACTCGGGCCCAGCTAAGACCTTGCTTTTCCCTCACCACTCACTTGCCAGTGTATTCTAGGCCACTTGCAAGGTCAGCTCAGTGGATGAGCCAGAGGGGAGCCCCCACAACATTCTAGGAATGGAGGAGGGATCAGCAAGAGAAGCAGCTTCCTTTTCTGGTTTAAGGATACAAACCAGCCTGCCTCCCTGTATCTCCTAAGACAGCGTAGGGCCCAGGTTCCTCAGAAGAGTTCACACAAAAAACTGCCTTAGATAATAAACCCATACTCACAGTTACTTTTGCCCTTTTTTCCACTTGCTTCTTTTTGTCTCTGCTTCTCCCATGCGTAGGTCACCAGAGTATCAGGTTATTCTTCGGCTGTTAACTGTCTACCTTCTTTTTCTTCACCAAATTCTCATTCTGTCAGCATGGGTCAGCTAGACTGTGCATTGTGGACAAAGGAGATGACTAAAAGCCATTTCAGCTCCCCTTTGCCCTTCTGTCCATCCCATCAAACATGTACACACGTGCGCGCGCGCGCGCGCACACACACACACACACACATACATACCCCACTGTCTTCCTGTGAATCTAAGATAACCCCAAATGGATGAAATTCCAGGCTAGATATTTATGGTCTGTTGGGAAAGGTGAAGTCTTTAGGCTTTTTTCCCCCAGAAGGACGCATCCCGGGAGGGAACAGCCCCTGGGAAGGCTGGGCACAAGCACTGTGCCTTTCTGCGCCATCCCAAGCCTAGGAAAGTGTGATTGCATCTTGCCCTTTTGTGCTTTCAACTGAAATTGATTGAGTGTCACAGGGCGCTACACTGGGACCTGCAGAAAGAATCTAAAACCTAATTTTTGTCCTGTAGGAGCTTATAGATTAGCTGGAAAGATGGAATATGATAATCAGTTAAATAACTTCCAAAAATGGTCAAAATGAGTTCATACAGAGAGGAATCAAAGGTCAAGGAAGGAGGCTTTCATACCAATCATAAAGAAAAGGTCACTGGGGATGGAGTGGTATAACCTGAGCTGAACCTTGAAGGACAAGAAAAATTTGAGCCAGCGAGACAATGAATCAGACTTTCCAGATGGTGACATTACTTTTTAAACTGGTCTTGTGGGACATTCTCTGCCCATTTGAAGGTTAAAGAAGCATCTAACAATACCTGGTAGTACTGACATTTTCAAAGGGTAATGAGTTCTCATTTCAAAATGTGGAACCTGGGGAGCCCTCTACTCTTCTATTTTAGTCTGCCTGTGACTTAGATCTGCCATGGCTAACTGCTCTGCTCACAAAAGCATCACATTGCGCTGTGTAGCTGGAGACCCTGAGAAGTGAAGGGTTACTAAAGATGAGGCCAGGGATCAAGAGGCCATATAAACAATGAACACACCCAGGAGAGAGGAAAAAGATCCTGTACCATGTACTGAAGACTTTTGTTAAATGTGCCCAAATAGATGCTGATCGGTGACAGAGTTGGGCAACCATTTCTGTGCTAGGTTGCATGAGCTACCTTGGAGAAGAGAGGCTTTGCTTTCAGAGTTGAAGGAGCCATGTGCAAATGCAGTTATGGAAAGGAGCTACAGATGTAGTAGGAGGACTACTCAAGTTCCCTGCCACAGTGGATTCCTTCCCTAGTAGGTGTATGGTGTCAGGAACCACCTAGGGACTGCCTGGACTCAGTACTTGGGGCAAAGTCAGTGGAGCAGAGAACTAAATGCCTGTATGCTGTGCTGATTTCTGTTTGCCTCACTCAAATCAGGGCAGTAAATTCCCTTGTGAATTGCAAAGAATGAATCCTAGTTGGTTCCAGGAGGAGAAAGGCATGGAGGCAAAGTGTTGGCTTTCTTGGGACAGAGTGCTGGGAACATGCAAAGATACTGGTCCAGATGTGGCAGGCACTGTAGGGGATGCTTCTAATACCGGCTGTCTGGGAACTCTTGCACAGCTGCCCCAGAGCTTTCTCCCCTCTGTGAGTTAAGGGTACTGGGATTTAGGTGTGTGAGATTTTTTTTTTCTTTCGAAACTTTTGATCAACCATTTTCCTTGAACTACATGTGGAAATAATTAGAGCATGAATGCTGAGTAAATGTGAGTCCTGGCAGTCCCAGACATACTTCAGTGACAGGTTCTTGGCAGGAATGAAGACTTGTGAATCTCCTGTGAATTTCCTTTACCCATCCCCCGCCCCTTTCACGCAAGGCAAACTGGAATGAAAACTTTATTAGTAGCACTCTAGGGGAGTTGAAGGTTCCAGCCAGTTCACCAAGAGTGAAATCAGGGCGCTCATTTGGGGTTCCATTACTGCTTCTTTGGCTTTCTCTGCCATGATCCAGGAGGGAATGAAAAGGTGTTGCTTATGAGAACTTTAATTCTGCCAGCGAAGGTGCTGAAATACCATCGGGAACTCATGCAGTGGCATTCGTTATGATCCACTCATCTGTCTCCTGGCGCGCACTCTAGACTAACTGGTCGTCCTCCCAGTTTTCTGAATGCTCCTTCTCTACTTTCTTCACTGCCATGCCTTCAGGACCCTCAGATAGTTGTGCAGGGTCTGAAACCCAACCTGTGCTCTGCTTGCCAAGCCCTGTGCACTGGCCCCATGGTGCATTTGCTCAAAGGAGCAAGTCCCTTTTCTGATTTGCACAAAGGCCCCTGTGGACTGGGCAGCGTGTTCTGCTTTCTCTGTGCGCTGCTGCTTATCCTTTCCCTCCCTCTCCCCAGCCACCCTCAGCCTTCTGTCCCACCCTTTCCTCTGAGCTCACTGGTTGCTGCTCTGCCCCATCTCTCATTCCTACACAAATGACATCCAGATGTGCATCTTTCCACTCTCATTTGGATGTGTTAGTGTCCCCTCAGAATCGCATCCATACCTGACTTAAGACAGCCTGCCCCACCCTCACTTGGCCTCTTCTCAGGACTCCTCCTCTCCCAGAGACTCCTCCAGCCTTTCAGGTCCTCCCAGCCACAGATCTTGGCAGGTCCTCATATTTTCCCCTTCCCCTCCGTCGGTCTTGTATGTTGCCAGACTTCGTGTTTCTTGAGAAATGTCTCCTGAATTTCCCTCTTCGGGTATCCATGCCACTACTACCTTCTGTGAGATCTTAGCTGGTTTCCTTGTGCTCCCAATTTTTCTCGCTCATTTCCTACTGTGTACCACGGTATCCTTTAAACACTTTTGCTTGGGGTTCAGAACACTCCTAACAGGGTTTCCATCCAGATCCTTCCATCCATGGCTTGACCAAGTCCCATTTCTCCTGATTTGGTGGGTGACTTCAGGACCGCCTTGGCCTGTGTGCCAGTTTCATCACCCAGCAGAGTTAGGCCTCCTGTGAAGAAAGAGGCCACGTCCTGTGCTCATTTTGAGTTTGTACTGCAGCACTAGTACCATATCTGCCTTTATTCTTGTTTGTTGATAAAAACATTCATCAAATGTGCGTTTTGGTGGGTTTTAATGATTTGCATTGGCCATACTGATGAGGACTGGAGAACTATCTGTATACCCTTCATGGGTCTTAGACTGATGATTAAGGAGCAGAAAATGAATGCTGTGCTCAGACCTAACCAGGATAATTCGGGGCAGACGTGCGTTCAGTATTAGAAGGTTTCATCCAGTCTTCCTGAGGAAACTGAAGAGTGAAATTGTGAAATTATAGAGGCCTTACAAAATCACCACTTAGGGAAAACTGATGGAATTTGGGGAACTCCCAGGAGTCACAGGGAGGATTATAGGCAGATTTAGCTTGCTTTGTAGGGGAGCCCGAGGAGTCCCTGTGCTGTGGAAACTCAGGCTCCTCACTGTGGACCAGGACCTGAGGCACAAGACAGAAACGCCTTCTTCAGGGTTGGAGTCCCATCTACCTGGGTTAGTCCCAGAACAGCTCTGCAAGCTGCAGGCTCCTGAGGCAAACAGGAGCTAACTGTCTGGCCTCACAGATCTTGTGAGATTGTTTTCAGTCCCATATGAAAGGGCCCGAGGTGTTTCTGACTCTGTTAAGTGCTCACTGAAGATTACCTGCTTTGGCTCTGGCTGGCCTCATCTGTGACTTGCTGTTACATAGCAACAGAGCTCCTGGCTTGCTGAGCTGTGTCTGGGCCTCAAGAAAGACTGAAGCACATGGGGCCCAGCAGAGGCCTCCCAGAGCCAGAGTGGCCGGGAGCTGCTGTGACAAGAGCCGACGCAGACTGAAAGGGCAAACACTTAGAGAATGTGACAAGTTCTGTAAAATAATAATACAAGATTAGTTAAGCAGCATTATCCCATTTGAAGTTTGAACACAGTCATTTCTAGGACACAGTGCACTATCACACACTGAGTAGAAAATGCCAGGATCATGTTATATCCGTGATAGAGCTGAACGTGGGAGTTAGTACAGAGAATTAAATAATTCTTGATTGACAGGTGTGCACTAGATTTTTTTTCCTGAAAGCTAATTCTCTTGGAGTGATGCCACCTTATCTGGATGCCATAGAACCTACCCTATCTTCCAAGGAGCATCCTGAGTGCCACTGTCACCAGCCGCTGCCACTGAACTGAATGGACCCCAAATGACACCTAAAAGGCGTTTTTATTTTTAAACAGCCTTACTGAAATATCAGTGACACATGAATTTTTATATATTCCACTTGTACAGTTTAAAGTTTCGATTTGTGTACATGGTGAAACCATCACTACAATCCAACACATTCTTTACCTCTGCATAACTACCGTTGTGTATTATGACTTAAGATCTATTCTCTGAGCAAATTAAAAGTATCCATAGCAGTATAATTAACAATTCTCTTATCAAATTAAACAGTATAGTTAACAGTACTATAGATCTCTAGAAATTTCTCATTTGATCATAACTGAAACTTTGTATCCCCTAATGACTTTTAATGTAAAAATAGTTTATTAGGCATTTTCTCTGCCAGGACACTGATGAGTCTTTTGGAAGCCAAAGGGAATGGGGCTGTTACACTTCATCCTTCCCTGGCAACACCAACATGTTCTTTTTCAAAGCAAATAATCAGAGATTGAGCAAGGTCACGTAGTGCTCCGGCTAGATTTCAAGGGCCTGATGCGGAGTCTACTCTTTCTCCGTGGCTTTCTAGGGCTGTGCTACAGAATTCCATTCCAGAATGGCTGCCTGGGAGAAGCAAGCATCCCATTCTGGGGACCATCTCCACACATACACCAGTTCTGTGGATTCTTTTGTCCCTAGCTCCATGGCACTCTGTATATTTCAAGGCCCTCATCACCCATGAAGTTTCCATGCTAATTCTGGCAAAGCAAGGAGAGCATTTCTCACATCGACAGAGCTGTTCTGTCACATAATAGAGGGAAGTGGTGCCAAAATTCCACGTTGGCATAAGCAGGGCTGTTTTTTCAAGGAAAAAAACAAAAAGTTGGGAAGGAGGAAAAGAGTAAGGGGACAGAGCTGACCCAGTTCACCTTAGTGAAATGATATTATGCTAAGCTGACAGTTTTATGGCTTCACTTACAAGCTTCCTCCCCTGCCAAAGCACTCTGTTCTTCCAGAAATTCTTATATTTCAGATTTTTTTTTAAGACAGTCAAAGTATATTTTATGCTCAAGCTTAATGTTCTTCAGCCTAGAGATTCAGACACACCATCACTTCTACTGGTGGTTTTGCAAATAACTTGCTTTTCCATTTGCTTGCAAAGGGTCTCTTTTGCTTGCAAAAAAAAATAATTTCCGTTGTGTAAGACCTTGGACTCCAGACGACACCTTTCCTGGCCTTGATTTGTAAACAGACAGAGCTAAGAGGAAAAGACTGAAATTAAAGTCAGAAGACCCAGCGCTTTGACCGTCAGATCTTGGAATAGTCATGTATAGCTGTGAGTCTTGCTTCCTTTTCCTCATAGAATCTTAAATCAGAAAACTGTTAGAGGTAACCCCTACTTGCCCCATATTAAAAGGCTTAGAGTCAAAAAGGAAAGTAAAAATTATGTAGTCATCAAAATTGCAAAACAGGTATAAAGTATTATTACCATGCAGTGGTTGATGGTTGCTCAGAGAAAGTTTTTTCCTGGTAAAAGTCTGAAATCTTCCTGATGAATCTTTGACAGAGCAAGGGGGAATCTGCAGTGTGAAAACGAACCCTTAGACCCCCAGAGCTGATTTGCAATACACATAATGAAAACAACAGGGAAAAGAGTCAACTGGGCTGTGCTCTGGGACAGCCCCCACTGCTGCCCCCTCTCCCTCAGCTCCTTCCCTTGACCAGAGTTTCTCCACCTACCAGAGCCATGGGGGCCCTGAGATCAGCTGTTGAGACCCACCTTGGTCACCACCACCTACTGCCGCACTTCATCCCTTTTCCTCATCCTGACTCCCTCACCATCCTGAGCACGGTCAAGCTACATTCACCCCTCCCCGAGGTGCACTTCTCTCCCACTCAGAAGCAGTCAGGCAGCAGATGAGTAAGCATACCTGCCACTAAGGAATTGTCTAGGAGTCTGCTGCATCTGACTCTTGCTTCGAGAGGTAGGGCTTGGAGAAGTGTTTGCCATGGCACAAATGCCCCCTTTCTGGAGAAAATCCTTCATTGTTGGTCTTAGTGTCTGCGTTAAAGCATGCCCGTGAATGAGGAGAGGTGGGGAGGGCGTTGAGGGTCACAGAGGAGGACATTCCTTCGGAACCCGGCAGATCCCCTTTCCTGTACTCTAGGGTGTTCGCCCTGTTCTCTCACCCCCTGCTTCTCCACTTTTCACTGGAGGATAGAGCTGAGCAGAGCTGCCGGAGCTGAGCAGAGCTGCCGGAGCTGAGCCTGCACATCTGCATTGCGGCTCTGGGCCGTGTGAGATAGAGAGAGATTGCCACCTATTGACAGACTGTCGCCTGCAGAGAGGAAGGTTGTTCACTAAGGGCTTCCCTTTGCCTGTGCTCTGCAGACAGACCTTGGGGGCTCCTGGATACTTTGCTTTTTCTATTTTATCAATCCTGTTGCTCTCAGTATTTCTTTTCCATTTAAGGGAGGACAGGGAAGAATGAGGACATGGCAACCCCAGGGGGCAGTGACAGCATCTCAGTGGAAGGGCTGAAAATAAATTGTCCACTGTGGTAGCAGCCACATTCCACTGTGTGGTGGGCACTGCTGCATACCATGGCAGCAGCCCTCTGGGGATCAACATTCCCACTTCGTGTCTGAGGGAACTGCGGTTTAAAGAGAGTTCAGTATCTTGTCCTTGACCAAGGAAAATAAGGAACAAAGTGGGTAATTCAAATTAAATCTCTGAGGCACTTTTTCCTGCCACTTGTTAATTATGCAATTCACATCCCCCTTGTTATTTTCATAGTTTTAATCTGGATAGGAAAATAAAAAAGGACCCATTTTTCTTTTGATTGAGTAGAATTCTAGTTCTGTCTCTGTCTAGGTTATTTGACCACTAAGGCTCAGTTCTGAACACTCACTTGGGTGGAATTCAATTATTAAGGAAACACTTATTTTTAATACTCACTAAAAACAACTTAAGTGAAAATGGGGCTCTGTAACTGCCCCCAGCAGTTTTTCAGGCAGCACCATAAAATATTTCCATTAATCACGCTTTTCATGAGTAGCTTGCTTTATGGTTTGTGGTACTTCCAAATATATTATCTCATTTTCTCTTCACAGGGCAAGGTTGGTAATTCCTCCTCTTTAACAGAGGAGGAAATGTGAGTCTCAGTGAATTAAAGTGACTAGTTAGGGACGCACAGCTGGGGAAGTTTGTGGGTGTTTGCCAAGGGAGCTGGGTGCTGGTGTGTCCTTGAGTGCAGGATTTTGCATGTATTTGTGTCTGTAGCTCATGTGACACAGCCACAGTGTCTAATGGAGGAGAGGGGACAAGATTATCCTGAGATTTTTTTTTTTAAGTGATCAGTGATAGCTTTTTTGTCTTCCTTTTTAGTGTTGGTTTACATAGTTCCCAGGAGAGGGCTCTGCCTGGAGAATATGCCTGATTTTATCTGCACTCCCTGTTTAGGAAACAATAGCTTTCCAGAGTCCCCAGGCTTCTGGGACTTACTTCCTCTTTTCTTTCCTTCCTGCCAGCTTTATTGAATTCTCCTTAGCAACATGCACAAAAGAATTGGTTTAGTAACAGCATGTGAACCAATGAAATGAGAGCATGCAAATAACTTCTAGACCAATGGGAGTCCTGCTTGACAGTCAAGCTGGTTTATGGGAGAAGAGAATAACTCGGAGTTTGCCATGCAGCCTCCAGGTGGCAGCAGACCAGCTGTCTTGGGCACAGGTCCTCCTCTCTCAAGCCTGTACTTGTTTTCATTATTCTTTTCTAGACCTGTTCTGGGATGTGAAGCATTTACTGGCTGTAAGAATTTTTACTCTTACAATCCTGTGTGTGAGTTCTCTGCAGGACATGGTGAATAGGACTGGGAGCATGGACTTTTGTTTTTGCCACAGTCAGTCCAATGGCCTCAGCCTGGCCCTTGCCATCTTTGTTGGTTTTTCACAGCCACTGCCAGCCCAGTGAGTATAGATCTGGAAGCTCTTGGTGACTCTACTTTCACAGCTGCTTGGGGAGAGGGGCTGGAGAAATCACATTCTCTTCATTTAACCACTACTACTACTGGGCTGAGTGGTGAATGAAATGGGGTTGGTTTTCTGTCTCCAGTGACGGGGAGCAAAGGGCTTGCCACCAACACATCAGTGTATATGTTGCCCGTGTTTTCGGATGGCATAGACTGAGACCATTCCCTGCCTTGTCAGTTCTGCTGCCCATGTCTGAACAGGAATCCCAAGCAGAAAGTGGCCTGAAGGTATTCCTACCTTCAGGTGGTTTTGCTCTCTTTGGGATAGTTTGGCCTTCCCAATCTTAAAACCAGAGCAGACCTGGACAGGGGCTGAATACCAACTGGTAGCAAATGCGTGTTTCTGTGGTTTAGCATCCTTCTCTTGCCCTTCTCAATATTACATTTTATACCACTCAGGTTTTGATCCTTGAAATGTCTGTATTTCTCTCTAGTGTTTCCATTTCTACTTGACTTGGTGTTCCCAACCTTTCAGAATCACACAAGGCTTCAGAAAGAATCATTTGATTCATGCCTTCTTCCTTCTGCTTCCTGGGGCTCCTGTTGATGCACAGCCATATATACATATTCTGAATGTCTGCTTCCTGATGGTCTTCAAACTTCTTTCAAACCAGGACTGTCCTTTGTGTACCCAGTCTGTTCATAGTGTTGGCATAGAGTAGGTGTGCTCAATAAACTTTTAAAAAGAGAGGAAGAAAGGAACCCTTGATTTTGGAAGCTCAGTCTTAGGGAGTCAGGTGCCTCTGGGCCAGAGTAGTGCCCAGGAGCATGGTGCCAGCAGATGGAGACGGCTTTGGGCAGGTCAAAGCCCTGCAACAGCACGAGCTGCAGTTCCAGACCAAAGTCTGGGCCTGACAATGATCACCACTACTGGCTCATCCCATGACGGGCTTACCTTAGTAACATGGTTTCCTTCATGATTTGTGTTTTAGGAAGAAATAAAAAGCAAATCCAAGGTTTGTGCCAATGTATTCTGTGGAGCTGGCCGGGAATGTGCAGTCACCGAGAAAGGAGAACCTACCTGCCTCTGCATCGAGGTAGGTCCTGATGTCAGGGACCAGCGGACGTTGGCCAAAGCCAGTCGAAGGACGAGTCGGGATTTCATCATCTTTATGAAAGCGCATTTTGACTCTGTGAAAGATGTAGAATTTTTTTCCCTGGGGTTAAAAATCAAATGCTGATTTTTGATGCAGAAATACTTTTTCTTTTATAAAAGTTTAGCTTTATAAGATTTTTTAAAATTAAAAAACCAGTTCCTATGTATGGTATAGACATTCATACAGACATAAAATGAACAGTCTTTCCTCAGTAGCTCTCTAATCCCATTAGTCTGTGGTAACTGGTATTGACAGCTTGGTATATATTGCTCCAATTTTTTTTTCTGTATGCTAATACAAACATAATCCCCATTTTATGTACAATATA
Source organism: Cuniculus paca (assembly GCA_004365215.1). Taxonomy (NCBI): domain Eukaryota; kingdom Metazoa; phylum Chordata; class Mammalia; order Rodentia; family Cuniculidae; genus Cuniculus; species Cuniculus paca. The sequence goes on along the minus strand of RJWT010003391.1, from coordinate 19,114 downwards.
TAATTATCCCTATTTTATATAAAAATGACATTATAGACCAACGTGGTCCTTGAAAGCACAGGTCTTTCTACAAATAAATACATGCAACTTAGCTCCCAAATTCAAGACCCTGATACACTACTCCCAAAAGGAGAGTCTCTCACCTCAGAAACCTAAAGCCTAATATTATCCTGGATCTGTTTGCTCCGGGAGGTCCTCACTAGGAGTGCCCCGGCCACAGGGTGGTGGCATGAGCTCAGCCTTAGCATCGATCTGGAAGCCCAATTCTGTTCTCAGCACAGCCATGCACAGGTATATGATTTTGAGGAAACATTCCTGTGAAATGCCATGAAGAAGCAGCTCGTGTTTGGTTTTGCTCAGCATGTAGCACATAGTAGGAATTCCATGGTTAATAATGGTTAAGTGAATAAAGAAAGTTTATCTTCCTAGGCTTTAGGGTCTTAATCTATAAATTGGAGGGAATGGGTTACCTTCCAAGTCCAGCATTTTGTTTCTTTTTATCACATACACGCTTTCTTTTCTCTTTTCCTTTTTTTTTCTTTCATCTGCTTTTTTGTTTGTTTTGGTTCTTTTATGAGATCTGAGATAAACTTGCTTTCCGCTTCTCTCTTCCCTCTTTTAAAAGCCACAAAAATCTAAAAAAAGAGAAAGAAACCTGAACTTGCCTATGATCTTGGCCATCTTGACAGCCAAAGCTGAACTTAGCTGCCGAATGAACTTCATTCCATATTCCTGGCTCAAACTATTCTCTCTAGTTCTTCACCCCACCCAGCCTCGAAACAGTGGTTGTGAAATCTGAAGGAAAATGAAATGGCTTCCAAATACTAAACCAAGCCAAAAAAAAATTTTTTTTTTTTTTTTTTTGCGGCACCGGGGATTGAACCAAGCCAGAAATTTGTATAATTAGGCCCCAGAAGAATTTTAGAGTATGAGTGAGTGAGTGTGTGTGTGTGTGTGTGTGTGTGTGTGACAGCGTCGGCCTGTGTCCACATTCTTAGCTCTCAGCTCTGGCTATTTGGTGGCATAGAATATCTGAATTTCAAGAGATCTGGGATCAAGCAAAGACAGTGGCTTTTTCTAAAGTGACTGTTCAAATTGCTCACTTCCTAGTAAAATGCCCTTTTTGGTAATTCCATAGGGTGAAGGTGTTGTCTTAACCCATTTGTGTTGCCATAACAAAGTACTTAATTAATAAATAATAGAAATTTAATTGTTAGGTCCTGGAAGTCCAAGATACAGGCACAAGTAGATGTGTGGTGAGGGCCCCCTTCTCTACATCCAATATAGCACCTTCTGTGCTACACACTGGAAAAAGGCAAAAGAGGACAAAGGGGCTAAACATTGTATGAAATTTCTTTTACAAAGGCCCTTAGTCTCATCACAAGGAAGGAACTCTCTTGACCTACTCAGCTTCTAAAAATCACCTCTGAATATCATTGCACTCAGGACTTAGTTTTAAAGTGAATTTTGGTGGAGGTGTAGTTACTTAAGCCATAGCAGGGTATCTTGTTTCTTCACTGAATGGAGTGTGTATGTGTGTGTGTGTGTGTGCATGTGTGTGTGTGTTAGTACCTACACCTACACAAACATCCTCCCATGGGTCTATTTCAGCAATGCAAACCTCATAAGAGGCCTGTGTGTGGCAGTAATGGCAAGACCTACCTCAACCACTGTGAGTTGCATCGAGATGCCTGCCTTACTGGATCCAAAATTCAGGTTGATTATGATGGGCACTGCAAAGGTAAGGCACGCCATCGGCCCTCCAGCCTGGGGAGACAGAGCATAGCATATGACTACGTGACTTTTCCACCATATGAAATCTCAGACTCTCAGGGACTGTCCACCCAACCGGAGGAGGTGTGAGACCAGAAAGGCAATTCAGTAACTGTAAAATGTTAAAGCAGTAAAGAGAAGATCCTGTACCGGGGCCCTAGAAAAAGGGAAAGTGCCAGGCAAGGTGGTATATGCTTGTAATCCCATCATTATGGGAAGCTGAAGCAGGAAAACTGCAAATTTGAGCCCAGCTCGGGCAACTTAGCAACTTGAGAGACCTTGTTTCAAAATAAAAGTGAGAAAAAGGACTGGGGATATAGTTCAGTGCAAAGGTACTAGATTCAATCCCCAGTATCAAAAAAAAAAATGAAAAAAGAAAAAAATAATAAAAATATTGAAGGGGAAGGGAAAGAGAAAAGATTGAAGGCAAAATGTTGAAAACCTACACACAGGCCCCTTTGCTGAGTGCTGTTTATATCCTAGAAATACGCAGCTATTTTCTATTTCTTCACTTTGCATTACACCTTTTCTTTTTCTGTCTTGCAGAGAAGAAATCCGTAAGTCCATCTGCCAGTCCAGGTGAGTGCTGGCTTTTGCTGCTGTGTGCATGCATCTTGGGGAGGAAATTTTTTTTTGTGACAGAAATCCCCGTTGAGCTCACAAGATCTTCTGTGTGTGTCAGAGCTTGTGACCCAGAACCTACCACTCCTCGACACAGCTCAGGAAAACTACAAAGCTGCATTTTTGGGGTACTTGCCAACTAAAGCAGTGGATGCGGCAGACTGTTAGCTGTTCTCCACTTCTGCTGAGCAGCGGCTGCACTGCAAGGACAGGAAACCAGAGTCCTCCCTGCAGTGCCCTGTATGCCGTGTGTCACCAGGCCAGCAGAACCAGGAGGCCTAGGGAAGGGGCCTCTGAAAAGGGGCAGTTGGATGTGCTAATAAGGGTTCTGTGGTTTTCTCTTAATACAAATTAAAATCTCATTGTGATTTGTAGATACAGACCCCTTTACCAAGCACTTCCCTCCCATCCTCACAGCATCCTGGTGAGGTAGACCTCACCGTAACTACCCTACAGATGAGGAAATGCAGGCTGAGAGAAACTGAGCTTCACCACTTCACACAGCTAGGAAGGGCAGAGTGAAAAACAAGGTCCCTGTGTCCCTTGCTGGCCCTGCGCCCTGCTGCCATTCCAACATATGTTGTCATCCAGGATTTCCCCCTGCGGAGGCTTTCTCCACTCTGCTCCCATCACCCAACCTCCAGCCCCACCTGTGGCTTCCCCTTGGCTTCCAGTCCAGAGCAGGGCTGAGACACGGCCTTTCTCAGCCTCGTTTCGTTGTGTATAATAGAGGATGGTGCAAGTCGCATCAAATTTTAAATGGGAGAAAGTTTTGATAGACCTAGTTGGTGAAAGGGAGAAATTTCAGAAACGCAGTGACATCAGGAATTGTAATGCTGTCATTTATTCGTGTGCCCTCTGAGCTCATGTTGGAGCCATGAGAGCTGCTTTGTTGATTGATTTTTTTCCCCCCTCAGCTTCCAAAAGTTAATGAAAATGTTCTGCACTTTGCTGCCCTATTTTTTTTTTTTCACTTAAGCAACAAAATCTGTATTTCACCATTCTCAATCTTTGTAAGTGTTTTAGAGACATGAGTTTGGCTCTGGGGTTAGATGCTTCCCAATTTTGTACTCCGGGTGTGATCATCCTGTACCCCGGGTGCAATGAAGGCTGAATCTGATGACTCATGGATAGGGGGTACCAGATGACACTGGGGTCATTGACACCCAGCTGACACATCTCCCTTTTCCTGCAGTCGTTTGCTATCAGGCCAACCGCGATGAGCTCCGGCGTCGCATCATCCAGTGGTTGGAAGCTGAGATCATTCCAGACGGCTGGTTCTCAAAAGGCAGCAACTACAGTGAAATCCTAGACAAGTACTTTAAGGTAATTGGAATCACAGCTAAGCTGTTCAGTCCCAGAGAAAAGGAGAACTTCCTCCTCCCATTGCCTGACCACGAGGCAACATACACCTGCTTAGAGTACCTGCGTGACTCCTCATTGTAGAGCATTCCACAAAGCTGTGAAAGTTGCCTTGTGACGCACTTGATCGGCAGGAGGCCGGCAGTCAGCCCTGGAATCCAACCCACATGTGCTGCTCCAATTGGGCAGTTAAACCACAGATGTCTTAGAGAGGCTGTCGGAAAGATACGGACGTGCTCTGACCCTTACTTCATGTGCTGCCTTACAGAGCTGCCTGCTGCTACAGAGGACCTTCTGAGCCCCCTAGTCCCAAACCTCTTCAGCCTCTCCCTCGACCTTTCTCTAAGCTACTGTCTTGACCATCCACAGCCTGCAGAGCTTCCTCATCAGCAAGAGCCCACAGGCTGACATTTTAACGGCCCAGAGATTCTTTGTGAGCCTACACAGTGCTCTGGTTCATCCTACCTAGTGGAGGAGACAGAGCTCCAATGAAAGCCAGGAGAGATGTTGCTTTCAAACAGGAAAATAAGGGAGGAAGTAATATAAGATCTTTCTGAAAGCTTGAGAGTTGCAGAAGAAGCTGTTGAGGGCACTCCTGGGAGAGTGACAAGAACATACGCACGTACATGGGAACATCACACTCAGATAAGCATGTCACACACAAGTGCTGACACACCAACAGTCATACACGCTAAAGGTTGGAGACAGTGCCACACACAGACACGTGCTACGTACACGCATTCAGGTACCCACGTTCCCATAGGTCCCCCATTTTCAGACACAGCTGTAGACCCATGTCTCAGATGCTCATCCAACGCTGTACTCCCCCGAGCCTGCTCCCAGGGCCTGCTGTCCCAGACACCTGAGGGACTTCCTGGTAACCCCAAGGCCATTGTGCGTTCTCAACACCAGTCTTTCTGGTCTTTGAATTCTTTCTAACTGGCGTTATGGACCCCACAGAGGAATCCTGGGTTGGGATAAAATGGGTATTGGATTATTGAAGATTTCTCTTGTGCTGTTGTTTTTAGATAAAGTTTCTCTCCGTTGTAGCAGAGCTGAAGTCTCTCTGGATTCCACACTCTTGGGAGTATGACTGAATGAGAGAGCACAGCTCCACTCACTCTATCCTGTCTCGGTCACTCTCGCAGGACAGCTCTTGCCTTTGGGCAGTTCCTCTTCTACAGAGAAACACAACACTTCGCTGGGCAGGGGCTGGACTGGAGCAAAAATAATTTAAAACCATTTTTCCAAAGCCAAGTGTGTGGTACCTGCAGGCCTGTTGTGAGCAGAGGCTTGTACCTGTAATTAGAACAGGGAGCTGTGGGCCGCTTGGGACCTTGTTTCTGTTTGTAGCAGTCCTTTGGTGGCACCGGACCTCGGGCACCTCTGACACCTGCTGTTTGACTTGATTCCCAGGCACCTGGGCCACATTCCCCTAGACACCTCCCAACAGTAACACTGTGGGAGGTTCCCAGTTGCAGACCTCACAGCCCTTGAAAAAGCTTCTCCTGAGGGCATTTGTCCAACTCAGAAAGCCTGGGCACAACTGACAAACATAGACTTCTTCCCAGCCCCTGCAGCAGTGTCTCCAGGAGTTTCCTTAACTGAGAATTACCAGGGCCTGTGTGCTACACTCTTTTTCAAGGTAGCTCCCTCCCAGTAGGTCCTTTGGTGAGAGAGCTGAGGTCTGCAGGAGACTCTTCTGAACTACCAACTACCTAGTGACGTGTTCTCCAGCCAAGCTGACATTCCGTACACCAAAACAGTGGAAAAGCAAATCTAATTAGAGTGTGGATATGGCCAAAATCTGCCTTTGACCTCAGCCAGTGATTCAGGTACTGTTTCTTTGGTGAAACATAACAGAATGAAGAAGAAAAGACCCTGGTAGGAACAGCCTTTCATGCCACACCAGGTGGCAGACTCCTGGAGACCAGGCTGAAACTGGAGCCAGCCTTCTATCCCCCTTATGCTGGTGTCACCTCCTACATCGTCCCAGCTACCGTGTGTGAGTGCCAGGTGCAACCCATCTCTGAACAGTCTCCCGACTTAAAACAGTGAGCACCAACCATCCACATTTCTGCCTTTCCACAACCCTGCAGTTACACAGAAGCAAAGTGTCATCTCAGATAGAAAGCTGGGGAGGAGATCCAGAAGCGCTGTGTTTTTGTGGCTGGCTGACAGAAAACGCTTGAGTGAGTGAGGTTGGATCACCATCCAAGATCAAGACCTTGCTGGCATTTCTTGCTGTTTCTGGGGCAGGTACCAGGCTTCTGGGTGTGTGTGGATTCCACACTGAGTACTGTCCTGGAGAGCCCCAAGTTGGCCCTCCTAAGAGAAGACCACAAGCAGGCCAGGATGTCCCCTCAGCTTCCAGCCTTCATTTGGGCTCAGTGATGTTAGAAGTGTGCACACAGGCACTGCCTTTGACAGCCACCTGTTTGGCTGTGGTTGCTAAGCTCAGGGTGCTCAAGTGGGCCCTCCACAGTAGGTCTGCAGCCAGGGCAGGACTAAGCCCCTCCCTACACTCTGCCATGAGGCCCTGGTGATGTTGGGGTCTCAGAGTTGTTTCTGTTGACCCCAACATGCAACATTTAGAATCAAGAAAATCCTTTGTTTCTAACAATGCCTGCTGGCCAAGCTGATTTATTTGCTGTCACTTAATTAACCAAGACCTCACAAGATGACCTGTAGGGAAATTTCCTCAGGGCAAATGTACAGTGAATAAGGAGTATCTGAGACTTGTTCCTGGGAATTAGGACAAGAATAATAAACAGGTACTAGCCAAGGGCCTAGTAGCTGTTTTATATATATCTGTATGTGGCATGGAAGTTTTACAACCTTAAAATGGGTACACATGACGATCATAAAAGTCTGCAGGTACGTTTTCCCCTTCTACCTGGAAATCCAGGGCATATGTTTCTCCCAAAATCCCTTGCACTGTCTGGAGAGTCACCTTAAAAGTAACAGTGGGGTGCTGATCATTTCCCAGGCAGCCTAGGGAAAGAATTTGGGAGTGAGAGGAAAATACTAATGGAACTAGGTAGGAAAGCAACAGTGTCCAACTTAGAATTTGACTAGAATTTTAGAAGTGGCACCGCTCCTTCCTGCAACTAGAGCTTTAGCATCAAGAATGGTCCCAGGTGGCTGAGGTCTCTGTTCAGGATCTTACCATGGAGGGCATAATGCCTGAGCTCCTCACACTCTTTACTCATGGCCGAGGGGTGTTGGTGGGTCATCAGGACAGGCGGCATGGAGAAGTCTGAGGACCTGCTCACACATCTACAGTGGGGACCACAGCGCAGGGCTGCGGGCCAGGGACTTCGCAGCAGCCCTGCCCACAGCCTACTGACTGGGTGCCTGTGCCTGTGAGTTCTCACTCATGCAATGGGCTCCACATGTCAGTGTGAAACTTAAGCCCTGAGTTAAGTACAAGGCAGCTGAAAATGAAACAGCAAGACAGAGTTGCATAACTCCCAAAGGGAGCTTGGAAGGTCCCCTGCGTTGCTGCTCCTCATTAGAAGCACACATCCTGAGCTTCATGAGATTCTGGCTCACAGCTTAGGAATTTATGCTCTTGTTACATGTGTGTGAGGGTTCGAGCATGGGCTGGTGGCTGGTCTGAAACTACGGGTACAGGTGAGAATGTCTGCACCTCTGCAGGGCGGTATCAGGGACAGACTACAGGGTACTCTTGGACACCCTGGCCTCCAGGGTAGTTCAGGCCCCATCCAGCTGCACCTCCACAGCAGGATCTCGATTGACTCCCCAGGCACTTTGACTCACTCATCTTAGGGTACTGGCACCTTCTTCAGATGCTCAGCAACTACAGCCTTGGCTGCTTAGCTCCTTGAGGCCAGGCCAGGGAGGGCTGGAATGGGGGCAGGGATGGTGGTGGAGCTGAGGTTTTACAACACAATCTTGAAAGATCTCTTAATCCCCTTCCTAGAACTTTGATAATGGCGACTCTCGCCTGGACTCCAGTGAATTCCTGAAATTTGTGGAGCAGAATGAAACTGCCATCAACATCACCACCTATGCGGACCGGGAGAACAACAAGCTGCTACGGTGAGAGGGGTGAGGCTCGGAGTGGGCCACGGCGAAACAATGCCTGGAAGAATTAGAGCCCCTCTTACGGCTACAGAGCCACCGGGGACGATGTGAAACAATAGGGGAAATACAAATTCTGCTTTATTCTATGCTGTGAGCACTGTAAACTAATATATTGCACAACACTAACTCTGATCGAGTAGTTACTATTTTTGGCCAAAACATGCAAGGAAAAAGGATAGCTGATCAAGGTCACATCAGAACAAAGTTGTTTCTGAGTGTTGTGGGTGTATTTAGTGTATTTAATTTTTTGAAGGAATACATTAACCCATTATCATATAGTAGATCTACAATAGCTTCAGTTCTGATTTTAAGGTAATCAATGCAGTCTCATGTATACTTCTCTAGATGATACAAATACATGTCCTCCTTTTCAGGTATTAGTCTAGAATAAATGTTCATAAAAATTAACCTATAAGAAATTTCTAGCATGTTCTCTGTATGTTGGTAGAATTAAAAATAGGAAAAGCAACCAACTTTTGTTCAGAAGAAGTGCTAAATGCAGCTACTAGGATTCTTCCTAATCATAGCCCAGGGCCTTAGGATATAAAATCTGAAAATCTTTCATATTTTGGTGGCTTGAATTTAGATAATGTTTTATGATTTCAATGTTTGACCCTATAACATCTCAGGAAAGGAGAGCTTTTGGCCTCCCTTTGCAGGTAAAAAAAAATGAGCTCAGAAAGGCTGAATATCTAGCTCAAAACCATTTAAATAGTAAGAGATAGAGCCACAGCTCAAATCCAGGCCAGTGGGGCAGTGATGAAGCTGAGGGTCTATAAAACTTTTCTGAAAGATCTCTTTCTAGAATGCTAATAATAGTAATTCCTGCTTGAATTCCATATTCATTCAAATCCCATATTCCTTTCATAGCATCTGTCATATCTTTTGTATTTTGATTTTTCTGGTCCGATTGATTGCACAGTTACACTACGGGAAAGGCATTCACTAGGGAAAGATGTGCAGTTGGGTAAAGCATTTGTCAGTAAAAGCTGTTCATGAAAGTTTCATCATCGTGGGAAACATTTGAATAGCCTAAGTGATACTGACATCTAGTTTAATAAACTGGCTGTTGCAGATGCTCTGGGGAGTTAGGATGGAATGGTTGTAACAGGTCAATGTTGAGGGACAGTTTTTCAGAGAACAGTCATTTTCTTGGCCTCTGGGAGACCCCAGCTGTATCTAAGTCTGATGCTTCCTTTCTCCAGTGGGAGGCTGAGGTCTAGCAGACACATTTACCACCCCCACCCCCCATTTTATTTCAGAGGACTCTGTGTTGATGCTCTCATTGAACTGTCTGATGAAAATGCTGATTGGAAACTCAGCTTCCAAGAATTCCTCAAGTGCCTCAATCCATCCTTCAACCCTCCTGAGAAGAGTAAGCTTAACCTAGAAATCAAGAGTTGTTGGGGGTAGAGGCATGTGGGGTGTCAAAATGGAGAGGACTGGCAGAACTCTACAGGGCTGACCGAAAAATTCCTCTCCCGTGATTCTAGATTAAGCCCTCAGTCCATCCGCTGCTTGGTGAAGTTAAGGTCCAAGTCTTTATTTTGATGGGAGCATTTATTTAGGCACAGTGTCTTTGGCAGGCAGGCAGCCCTCGCCTGGGGAAGGGGGAAGGTGCACAAATGGTTTCAGCCTTACAGCCAAACTGTCACCCTTCTTTCTGGTCCAACAGAGTGTGCCCTGGAGGATGAAACGTACGCAGATGGTGCTGAGACCGAGGTGGACTGCAACCGCTGTGTCTGTGCCTGTGGAAACTGGGTGTGCACAGCCCTGACCTGTGACGGTGAGCTGCGCCTCAGACAGAAAAAAGCAGTGGTGTCAAGAGCTGCATGAGAAGCAGGCTTGGGGGCGATGGGGAGGACAGTGGTACCGGGAAACAAGGAACCCAGGGAACAAGTCACACACCCAGACTTTCAGTGTTAAGGGTCACATGGCAGGCAAAGTGCTTGTCCCCAGTGTACAGGTTTTAAAATCACTCCAGAGGGAAAAGATTAAGATCAGGAGCATGATAAATGTTGCCGACAGGGAAAGCAAACTGTGATTTAGTAAGAACTCTGGGCCAGGTACTCTTTTAAGAACTTTGTGTATTATGCAAGATGGTGGTACCCTGGGGGCCTCAGCATCTTGGTGTGTAAGCCTTGAATTTCAGAGAAAGTTGTAGAGGCTCAAAACTGAAAGCAGTCTAGGCTTAGACCACAAATCCCAAAGGAAAGAAAAGCATCTGAGATCTGAAGCCAGATGGCTTAGTCATTATGACATTTAGAAAATACTGTACGTGAAAGACTCAGGTGATTGGAAGACAAAATGCCTCTACCTTGCCTTACCTGGCAGAAAAAAGGATAAATGTCTGTGATTACTCTTTGACCTAACAGAACCAGGCAATCCTGAAAAGAAAAGTTGAGATAGTTGACACATGGACAGGGTAGGCTGGGGAGTAAAGATAGCAGAGAGAGTTTGGGATGCCAGACAGAAGCTAAAGGGTATCTTAGTGCTCATTTGAGTCCTGGGCTATGGTGATGCCAAAGATCAAGAGAGACTTAAACCAGACCACACATGCAGTAGCTACTGAAGCCACCAGAGATTATTTTGGAACAGTGGCTCAACCTGCCTTGACCAGGAGTCACTTTATGTTTGTCTTCTCTAAGCTCCCTCCAGTGTCCAGCCACATGCAGCCCTTCGTGCCTTTATACTCAGGGACGTGTGGGTAACGTGCCTGTCCTTCCACAGGTTAAATGGGAGATGATTTGAGGATCTATAAGGCCAAGCTAGTGGGTCTCTTTTGACGTACCACAGCTACCACTGTTCTGAGCTTTGGTTCTTCTTGCAGGAAAGAATCAGAAGGGGGCCCAGACCCAAACAGAGGAAGAGATGACCCGGTATGTCCAGGAGCTTCAAAAGCACCAGGTGAGTGACAGCCACCATGCTGGTTCAGCTGTTGCTGCTGCCACCAGGTCCTTAAACCACTCAGACACTTCCGGGGCTCCAGGAGACCGAGGAGACATACTTAGTTCAATGCAGTAGATCCTGAACGACACCACCTTATGTAGTCTCGTAGCCCAGCCCCACAGTTCCCAGAAGAGGTAGGTTACAGATGGGTAAGTGACTGCATAAGTAAGATTCAGCCAGTGAAAATTTTCAACTGAGCATGATCTAAAGAAGTATTAGTAATAATGTTTCCTGTGGTGACCTGTACCCAAATTGGAAGATTATGTGCTTCTTGAGAACAGGCTTCATAATTTGCATGTGATTGTGCCCTCGTATGGTGCACGGGGCCAGGTATACAGTCTGTATTCAGTGAGGGGGAAATGAGTGGACTTGAACCACAGTATAAAGGATTCAAGACAAATATACATCTGGCTAGAAAATAATGTGTGACTAACAAAGCTCCTTCCTGGAGGCTCAATAAGATTCTGAGAGTTCCGTTCAATTTTTATGTCATTAAGTTGAAGTCCTCCTTGAGGAAAAGTTTTTTAGCAAAGTAGTGACAGACTGATATATTGTAACAGTATTGGATCCTAATCTGACCACTGACTATCATGTAGCATTAACAAGATCTTAGACTATACCTTACATACTTGTACACCAGGTCTGGTAGTAAAAGTTTTCTCCCTGAGATACGGGTTTTTAGGAAATTTAATAATTACAAGAGCTGCTAAGCTAATGAGATAAAATATTTGACAATTATTATTAATTGGTGTTCATATTTATTTATCATTCTTTATATGCATTTTGTCATCACTGATCATGTAGTTGTTTAAATCTTAGTTGTTTAAACAGAAACTTCTAGTCTTCTCAGTTTCATCCCTCTTGAGTGTCCAAATGAATATAACCCCATAAAAGGGGAGGGTAGTAAAACTGTAGGAATTCCTTTCACTGAGGTGGAGAAATTATACTGGAGCAACAGTGAATAGTGAATGCCAATAGTTCACATTTTCAGGGTTATCTGTCCTATGGGAGTTCACTTGGAAGCGGGCACTGAGGCAGAGACTCAAGTAGAGACAGTTTATTTGGGAACCAATCCCAGGAAACGGCAGGAGAGGAATAGGGAAACGTGTCCTGGAAGGAAGCAATAAAGAGCATGTTCGGGCGTGGTACCAGCATGGGCACCCAGAGCCCATGGGGAATTCTGGGAACAGAGTGACTGTGCTCAAGGTGGGAGGGAGCTAGGGGATCACTACAAAACCTCCATCAGCGACTGACTGAGGATTGCTACCAGGAGACATTAATCCCCTGGTATTTCTGGTCATCAGCATGTGTGTACAGTATGGGTCCTCAAGGCCAGAGAAAATGCTTAGAATGGCAGTAAGAAGGCCAGTGTTCACCAGACTATACCAGTCATGTCTGCTAGAGTACCAGCCACTGTTGTCAGTGTTTTTCCTTTTTTAAAAATTAAGGTATCCTTCACAGACTATAATGAATTCCATTCAGTTAGTATATAGTAAGAGTGTTATAAGCCAGGCATGGTGGTGCACATCTGTAATCTCAGCACTTGGGAGGTTGAGGCAAGAGGATCACCATCGGTTCAAGGCCAGCCTGGGCTACATATAGCAAGACCCTATCTCCAACAGCAAAAATGTGTCAGCCATCACCACTAATTCCAGAACATTTTCAACATCCCACAGAGAAATGGCATTAGAAATCACTTCCTTCTGCCCCTGGCAACCATTAATCTATTTTCTGTATTTATGCACTTGCCTATTCTAGACATTTCATATAAATGGAATCATACTGTGTATGGCCTTCTCTCTTTTTGCACTGAGCATAATGTTTTCAAGGTTCATCCTTGTAACATGAATCAGTACTTCATTCCTCTCTATGGCTCAATAGCATTGCAGGCGTGGATGTAACACACTTATGTATCCATTCATCATTCAGTAAGTATTTAGTTTGTTCATGGCTGCAAGAAACAATGCCACAGTGAATACTGTTGTACATGTTTTTTGCGTGGGCCTGTATTCCTACGAATGGAACTCATGAGTCAGGTGGTAGCTCCATGTTTAAATTCACCTTCTTGCCAAAATACATCATTGTTATTTCTTTATTGTAGTTGTTCTAGGTGATGTGAAGTGGAATCTCTTTGAGGTTTTGATTTATATTTGCCTAATGATGGATGATATGGGACATCTTTTATTGGCCATTTTTGTATCTTTTCGGAAGACTGTGCCAGGCACTGCTATAACAGTTCGTCCCTCATTACCCTCAGATTGCATTTGAAGACATTGAGACACAGGAGGTTTCACAGTGTACCCAAAGTCACTAAGAAAGTAGCACTGCCAAATTCAAACTTAAGCAGTCTGCCTATGGAACCCACTGGTCTTAATTCTCTAGGTCTCGTTCGTCACATCTTGTATAATGTCTGTTTTGTATCCTTTCCTTTATCCTTAAAATGGAAATCATACTATCTGATCAGTTTGTTTCATAGGAGTTCAGATGGGATCACTTCATAATTTAGTAAACAGCCCCTATGGCATCCTGTCATGAAAAGGATGTGTTCCTTGTCCTCAAGTTGTTCAGCCATCCACAGAGGAGCTGAAGAAGTAAGCAACTGATGTTCAGCATAAACGTGCATCTGCCGGTGCATTGTATTGTTAAATATTTCCATGATGATTATTTTCTTTTGCATCTCAAAGGAAACAGCTGAAAAAACCAAGAGGGTGAGCACCAAAGAAGTCTAAGAGGCACGTAGGAAGAGTGTGTGGAGCGCAGCACCTTCTCTTCTACTTCAGCGCTGAGTCCCGTATGCCAAGTGTCTGCTACAATCGCCAAATCACCAGTATTTGCTTGTATAGCAACAAATTTCACTTTGTTTATTTGTTTTGCAATAAAGGAAATGGGGGTAGCTGGCTAGGAGGGAATGGGCCATAGCCTTCATTTCTAGGAGAGCTTTGAGGGAAGCTGTACGTGGTATTCTGGGGCTGGAGGCAAGTAAGGAAACTGCATGGGTTTGGGAGAGGGCAGACCCAGCGCGGAAGCCTCTCTGAGGTCGCAGCAGCTGTAAGCCTCTGCAGGGAGTGAATGCAGTGCAGAAGCCCGGGCAGGCAGTCCCTGGAGGAGGGAAGGGAAGGCTCTGACCCAGATCTGAAGCCTCTCTGTGGTCATGGACCACATTTTGCTTCCAACCCTTGTTGTCACTGCTGTCAGTGTGACAGATGTCCAGCATTTTGCTTCTCTTCTTGGTCCCAGCCACTTCCTCTAGACACAGAGCCATCTTGCTAGTGACCCACATCCCTGAGACTTGGATGGAGTTTCTGGGAGGGTGTGCCCAAATGATGCAGATACTTGGATACTTTGAGCCCTATAGAGACCTAGCCAAACTTTAAAATATGTTTTACCAAAGGTGCTACTTCTCTGTAAAACACTTTTTTTCTTTTTTGGTAAGTTGACTTCATTTTTCAGTTATTATCATTATACTGTTGTTGTTTTATGTTTTATTTTCTTGACTAGGTATTAAGCTTTTGTAATTATTTTTTCAGTTGTTCTACCATTTCTGAGGTGCAAGGAGTTTGGAGTTCTTCCTGCGCAGGGACCTCTATATTCCAGACACTCCCAAGCCTCCCACAGGCTAGACTAGATGCAGCCCAAAATGACCTCTTGGTTTCCAGCAGGTCAGCTGTGTGCCAAGGGGGTAGTGAGGCCTTGGACAGAAGCCAGGGATAGAGGAAGCCTCTTCATGTAAAACCTCCCTCAAAAGCTGAGAAGTTAATTTGTGCTCATTTACTCTGAAGTCTGGTAAATCACTATTCCAAAGGATGGAGGCTTAACATATCCCAGCCTAGCAACCTGCTCACTGATCTGCCACTAACCATTAGCAGAGTGATTTTGACCTTATTTCCTCCTGGTTTTGGGCCCCAGTTTCCTCAGTGAGTAGTGAAGAATGCATTAAACTTTTGATTTGATAAATTATAAATTTTGTGGTTCTGGCAGTTGTCCAGGGGACGACAGGTTCCTGTGATTTTCCTCCTTCTCCTTAGGATAAATGAAACTTTATTATAACAAGAAAAGTCATAGAGCTGAAAAACAAGATGGCCAAGTTTGACCTCAGTCTGAGTGAGCCTTGCAGTTTGTGCTGGTATTTGAGGCCTTCCTGGGAAAGCCAGCCCAAGACAGGGTGAAAGAACCACGCCATGCATGTCTTCAGCCATGCATGTCATGTGCAATTCTTGTTGGAGTCAGAAAGACCTTTCCCTTTAGCATTGAGGCCAGAAGAAAGTTTCAGATTCAAGAGGTGTAAACAATGGAGATTGAGTCTGAAAACTGAGCCGTGGAGAAGTCAGTTATTTGCAGTTACGCTTGTGTCTTTGGCTTCTGATCGTTAAACCTCACTACATGTTTCAGATACATTTGTCATAACAAAGATCAAAAACGTGATCTCACTTGAAAAAATCAAGATACAGATCTTCAGAGAGAAAGTATTTAGATGGTACTGCACAGGCAGCAGAGTTTGTGCCAGAAAAAGGAATTCCTTCTAGTTTTCCTGATTCTCATTTGAAAGGAGAAAACTCCATTTTGCTTAGTTAGAATTCTGAACTTTTATGTATCATCCCGTTTTTAAGAAGCTCTCTTTGAACCCCATGTGTGCAGTCTGAAATGCAGCTCCCTGTCCAAGTGCCTTGGAGTGCCCACAGCAGCACGCCTTAATCAAAGGAAGTTTTGCCAGCTCTTGGACACCATGGGAGAGGGCAAGAGTACCAGTTTGTTTAAAGCTAGAAGTCACAGTGTCTGTTCACTGGTCACATTTAGAACAGCGATTACCATCCAAGACTCTACCCAACCCTGCAACACTGAATTCCCAAGAGCAAAGCCACATTCCTCTTGCGTCTGCTGCTTCTGTGTAAAAAGGGCAGCTGTTGCCTGCACTATAGGATCAAGTGATCTGAAGGCCATTCATGGAAAGCTGCTAAATAGCCTAGTTTGGGGAGTCTCACACAGAGCTTTGCATGGAGCAAATAGGCAGGATTAAATCAGGTTCAGTTCTTTAGCTCTCGAGAAGCATATAGGACATAGACTGTGAGCTTCCTAGGCTTTCTCTATGTGTGTGATTTTATAAACATTACAGAGTCTGTTCAGATCCAGGGTCCACGGAAACCCTCCCACATGACTCTGGATACCATCACTGTTTTTGAAAAACAGGGCTCCTCCACCTGCTAATAAGTGCATTTGAACCAGTCTGAATGTCTTTCCATCTATGGTTTAAATAGTCAAACTTCAGGAAACAGTTTGAGCAGGTTTCTATGACCTGTGTGTTTGAGAAAATGTATTTGTATTTAGTATGCTTCCATACTGCATTTAACTTGTTTTTGTAACTCCTGATTTTTTTTTGGTCACTATTGATAAATAAAATAAAATAAGACTTTTATTTGTTTTCTTTCCTACTTCCAATTAAGACAAAACCAATGTAAGACCATTAAATATTTACCTCACAAAGTGGATTTGAGTTTCAGGAGGCTTAACGGGCTGAAGAGTTTCTCCTACAATCAGTTTCTTTAAAGGATCAATAGATGGTGATTCTAGGGCAGGACACGATCAGAAGTGAGGAAGTATCTTGGTCGATTCAGGCTGCTACAACAAAATAGCTCACACTGAAATTAATAAACAATTTATTCCTCATGGACTATAGGTTGTGAAGTCTAAAATCAAGGCACCAGCAGACATGGCGTCTGCCAATGGTTGCTCTTTGCTTTCAAGATGATGCCTTCTTGTTGCATCCTCAGGTGGCAAAAGGCCTGAAGAAGCTCCCACGGGCCTCTTTCATAGGAATTCTAATCCCACTCGTGATAGAGCTCTTACGACCTAATCAACTCCGCAAAGCTTCATCTCTTCATAGTGTTGCATTGGGTGGTAGCGCACATTCAGAACACAGCAAAGAGCATTCCTAAATTACGAGATTATACTAAAATGACTCCTATAAGACTGCATTGGCTCCCAGTGAAGCCAGCTACAGGTCAGATATGTTAAGAAACCAGACGTACTCAGGAAGGTGACACGGAATGTGGGATTATTGCCAGAAATGGGATTTGTCCTTGATACACGTGCCATTAGGATAAACATTTCCAAGTGGACTGAACGCTGGTTAGTTAAGGCGGTTTTGCTCCATTGTTGATATGCATGGGCATTGCTCCCTTTTCAACTTTCCATTTTTATGAATATCTTGTACTCCCTACCCCCACTAATTCAGTCTTCTGAAAGAACACATTTTAGTTGATGAAGTTTCTTAATACTAGAAATATGTGTAGAACTCTTGCTTCCTTGAATTTACAGTCAAGTCACTTTGATTGGATTTGGGAAATTATCCAAATGCTAATCAAATATGAAAAGACAATATCTTTGGTTATGTTACCAATGTGTCATCACAGTCTAGCTTCAGATTTTCATTCTCAGAAGGGAGTCTTGAACCCATATTGGTGAGTACTTGGTCCATAACCAGTTTTTAGTGCTGGCTGGCTTCTCCCAACTTTCCACCAGGCCCTGGGAATATTTTTCATACTGTTATGGTATGTATTATGCCCCCAGAAACTCATTAAGACAGCCTAAATGAAGTATAATTTAGAAGGCAAGTCTCCTGTAGTCAAAAGTTATATTATGATTTGTACAAACAAGCATTACTTTCATTAGCTTTACTTGTAGATCACCTGTTGAGTTTCCATTTGTCCTCAAATTATATCTGAAGTAGAAAAGGGAAAGACATAGAATGTGAATGAGCAGATATATCCAAGCAGATATCTCAGCCCTGGAGTAAATCTATCATGCATGTGAGACGAAGACATACATGGGCCCCTGCTATTTCATGGGAGAATATAGGAAGGAACATATTGCTGTCTACATAGGAGAGCTTTCTTGTCAAAAGGAGTGATTTTTTTCCTAACCATTTATCTTTTTATTAAAAAAGTAATATACACACAATGGCAAAAAAAATCCCAAATTGTATCAAAGAAAATAAAAGATTGGATTTTTAAAAACTTCAGTGAATGTTTAAATTTTTTAAAAGTATTGTAGGAAATACTTTATCCCCCTCAAAATATTCCCAGTTGATTTAAACACATCCAGTTTTCTTGCCACTTTCTGAAGCAGTTCTGGAAGTTCTGTCTTGTATCTGTCTAGTTGTGCTATCATAGCTATCTTGGTGTATATATATAATTTTGAGACAGGGTCTTGCTATGTAGTTCAGGCTGGCCTTGAACTCACTATGTAGTTCTGACCTGCTGGAACTCGTAGTGATCCTCCTGCCTCAGCTTTCCAAGTGCCAGGATTACAGGCATTCACCACCATGCCAAGCTGGCTATCTTGAATCAATTCAAAATGTTTCCCTTTTGTCATGGTGTGTGTTTAGATGTCCCCCCAAAGCCTCATGCGGTCGTAGGAATTTTTCAGAGGTGGCTGAAGTGAGAGTTTGTGATTGATTTGCAGTGCAATGCTGGGATTAAAGGTGCTAGGATTAAGGGTGGGTGGTTGATGGATCAGTCCACCGTTTGGATTGGCACTGCCCTAATCCCTGTAGACTGGCTACAATATAGGGGATGGAAAGAGGCTTGTCTCTCCCCTTGCTTGCTTTTGCTGTTTCTCACCACCATGAAGTGTTGCCCTCTGCCATGTACCACCCTGCCTTCAAGCCAAACTGTGAACTAAATAAACCTTTCTGCTTTTAACCTTGGGTGTTGGGCATTTTGTCTCAGCAATGAGAAAAGTAACTAAGACACCTTTCATGGTCATTTTAACTTTGGAGACAGCCAAAAGTCATATGATGCCACATCTGGTGAATAAAGTGGATGAGAACACGGTGATTTTTTTGTTGTTGTTGTTGTTTTAAAGAGAACAAAAACAAAACAAAACAGAGTAAAACACAACAAAGCAGATCAGAACAGAACAATGCAAGCAATACAGGTCTTCAAAGCTTAATGATAGGAAATTAACAATGGCTACCCTAGTGTCTCATTTTCTTCAAAATGGTTGTTCATACATTCACACACCATAAACTCAAGCAAAACAAAATAATATAGAACCAGCTAAAACAAAAGAATGAAAGTATTACAGGCCTTCAAATCAGACAATAAGAAATCAACAATGGCTCCCTTAATGTCCTTTGTTTTCTTCAAAAAAGCTGTTCATAACTTCTCACATATTGCAATCAAATAGTAGAAAACAGACTTAAACCAATCAAATCAAAGAATAAAAGCCTTATTGGACTTCAGAACCTGAAGATATGAAATCAGCTATGGCTACCATAATGTCTCATTTTCTTCAATGTAGC
>RJWT010003390.1:0-36626 GCA_004365215.1 Cuniculus paca | reverse complement strand
TAAAGCAAATTTCACTTAAGAATGTCTTTGATAACACATTTTTCAACTATTTTTGATTAAATGTGATAAATACTTTGATAAAAATACACAACTTTTTAACTATTTTTGATGAAATGTGATAAATAAATAAAATACTTCTTTCTACAGTATACCAAAGTATGGTAGATGTATGGAAGAAAAGCACGTGTACAATTGTTTTGACCAAAAAACTGAATAATGTGCTTTTTTCAGAGAGTACCATTTTTACTTCAGAGATTGAGTGGAAAAAGATGGTCACTCAAATGGTGGCTATTTCGCAACCAATTTTCTTAAAAATGAACAAAATAACTTCCTTACTACCGGGAAAGCAACTGAAGGTATTTGTTCCCAATGACAGAATTTGAGTTTTCATGTGAAGGTTAGAATTTTGGGAAACTTTTATCTTCCACTATGAGCTTGAAAGATTCCCAATACTGGGATAAACAATAGTAACCAAAGTGGTTTAAAAAAAAAAAAATATATATATATATGCATCAAACATGCCTATGTTTGGAAGGTTTTCCTAAATTAGTGTACTCTGTTATGCATTATACCCCCAATCTAGATTTCTTCCTAACTAGTGGTGAGGAGGGATCTGAGAGTCATATTTTCTCCATAGAGATTTCCAACCCCAACATTCTCCTTGCTGTATCAGTCAGCATGCTTCTTCCCGCCTCTCCCCAAGTAGGCACCTAAGTTCAGTTCTGTACATTCTACTAAGTTAGTTTCCATCCATGTTACTACTGTTTCAAAATTTCAATTCTATACTTGCTTTTCTGTCATATCCTCTGTCACTTCTTTAACTTTATGGATTTATTGATTTTAAAATTTCTGTTATGTTAGTGAAGATTTGGGTGTCAGGAGATACAGAAGTATATATCTGAGAATAAGTGTACCGTGTGTTGATTTTGGTGTTTGTGCCAATGTGTGGAAGCTAGTGGCTACTATCTGTTTATTTTAATGTTTTTAAAACATTGAAGAATTTCCCCAAAGTATTAGAAACATATTTAATAGAGAAAAGATATTTGGAATATGTGTTACATATTTTCATCTAAAATATCTGAATTTTCCTTTATTATTTAATTACTTAAAAGCAATTCACAAAGTTCTTGGAATTTTAGGAAAATGGTATGGTTTTATAAAATAATGATCTGTAAAACAAACAAACAAAAAAACAAGCCTGCTTGTCTTGCTTACTGTTATTGTTGCTAAGACAAAATACCCGACACCCAAAGTTAAAAGGGGAAATGTTTATGAGCTCACAGTTTATGGAAGTTTCAGTCTATATTCAGCTGGCTCTAAGGCAGGGTGGCACATGGCAGAGGGGCAGCCATTCATGGCAGCAGAAGACAGCAAAGAGAGAGGAAGGAGAGAGCAAGGGAGCAAAGGAGGGTGGGAGCCAGGGAAGCAGGGCGTGCGAGGGAGGGAAGGGAGAGAGGGAGAGAGAGCTCTTTCTGTCCCTTATATTGTACACAGGCTCCCCAGCCTAGGGCGGATGTAGTACTCACACCCTCAATCCCAGCACTGCACCATGAATCAGTCACAAATTCTAGATTCAGACACCACCTGCATGACTGCATGAGGCTGTGGGGGAACATCCAGACACAAACCATAACACTGCTGATGTTCAGATGAGAATGAGCTGCATTGCTCATCTAATTAATTTATAAACCACACAGTTTATGTTCACTTTATGTTTATTTTATCTCCTAGCTTCCAAATGAAAATGGTGAGACTTTGAAATTAAATGTTGCCATTTGCATATTTAAATACATTTAAGAACTAGGCTGGCCATTAAGGATTAAATGATCAATAAGATATCCCAATCCTCAACACATTTTAAGGAGTAAAACAGGTGAATAAACAAAACTATTTCCCGCCTCAGGCACTCATATTCTAAAAGGGTTTCTGTAACTGTCAAATAGTGAAATTGTAACTGGTGCACCCCCTCAATGATGACTTAGTTCTATGCACATGATATTCTTTATTTATTGTTTTGTATACCCAGAGATATGTATACATACATATATGCATACATATATAGTTTGTATGTGTATACATGTATACAGAATGCACATGTACCATATCTAACATCTTTTACCTGAAGCAAATTATAATTGCTAAATATTAATAAAAATAGTCCTTAACATTTTTTGATCATTTATTAGATGTCTAGTGTTTTTTTTGTGCAGCACCGGGGATTGAACTCACAACCTTGTGCTTGCCAGGCAGGTGCTTAGGCCACTGAGCTAGATCCCCAGCTGTTCAGTGTTAAGTGCCTGACACAGAACCATGTTGTTTATTCCTCACAGCAGTCTCTCTGAGTATTGGTACAATTATTATACCCATTTTGTAGATGAGAGAAGCTGAACACTGAGAGAGGTCAGGTGACTTGCTCAGTGTTACAGAGCCAATAAGCGGCAAGGCTAGGGTTTGAACTCAGAAGTCTGACCACAGAGCTGATAGGGGATTCTTTTGGCAGAGGAATCCAGTGCTATCACCAACAGTTCTCAGCCACATATAAATTTTCATTTTGTTAGTCTTCCTCTAAACATTTATTCCAAGTTAGTTTTTCCAAAAAGAAAAATATTTATGTATTAAGAAGTAGATGGGGTTGGGGATTTAGCTCAGCGGCACAAGTGCCTGCCTGGCAAGCACAAGGTCGTGAGTTCGATACCCAGTACCAAAAAAGAGAAAAAGGTAGATGTGCATGTTGACTTTACAACAATAAAAAAAAAGTAACAAACTAAATATACAGTATCAAGGGACATCATAGTAAATAGTGTATGGTTTATGCACTACAATACGTTGTTCATTTGTTAATAATGATTATAAACGCTTTGCCTCTGTGTATTTGCCTATTTAGGAAATACGTTAAAAACAGATCTATTCAGTATAATCACAAATTTGTAAATGTACAGTTATTACTAACTGGAAGAAAATACAAAATGAGTAGTTTCATTGATATAGGTGACAGACTGGTGGAGAAACAGTTTTAAGTTTTAATATGAACTTTGGGATAGTTTTATGAAATAAATAGTAATTTTAAAATAATATTAAAATTATTTATGCTAATAGCCATTTAAAGTGGGCTTGCACTTGTCCCATTTAACTGGGATAAAACTGGATCATTGCCTTCATAATTGACAAATAATGTGCAAAAACTGTGCCTAAGAAAATGAGACTTTAGATAAATGAAATTTTATTTAATGTTCTTGTTTGTTGAGTTTCTGACTCAGAATTCAAATGTAGATCCTTGGTAATGTCTAGTACAGTTCATTCTCCCACCACCTGCCACAGTGACTGTCTCCTTTATGGCATGAAAAAGGTGGTGTTGTGGGCTGAATTGCATTCACCCAAAATATATATATTGCATACACTCCCTGCCAGGATCCCAGAGTATGCCTGGATAATTGTTCCTTGTTATTCACAGGGACTTGGTTCCAGGACCCTCCATGGATACAAAAATTTGTACGTAACAATTTCCTTAAATAAAAATAGTGTCGAATTTACATGGAATCTATGTGGATCCTCCCATATGCTTTAAATCATCTCTAGATTACTCCTAATAACTGGTAAAATGTAAACTCTATGTAAATAGTCATTGCATTTTATTATTTAGGGAATAATAGCAAGAGAATCTGTACATGTTCAGGATAGATACTTTTGTTCTGAATATTTTTGGTTTATGTTTGGTTGAATCTATGGATATGGGACCTGCGGATATGGAAGGCTGACTGCGTTTGGAGACAGAACCTTTAAAGTGTGATTATGTTACAGTGAGGTTGTTAGTGTGGGTCCTAATCTAACCTGATGAATGTTCTTATAAGAAGAAGAGATTTGGACACACAGGATTCGAGGGATGTGTGTGCCCATAGGAAAGACCTTGTGAGGACAGAAATAAGGTGGCTATCTGCAAATCAAGGGAAAAGGACCTTGGAAGAAACTAGTTCTGCTGACACCTTGATCTCAGACTTCTAATCTTTAAAACTGAGGAAATAAACTTAGGCTGCTTAAACAACCTAGTCTGTGATATTTTCTTATGGTACCCCTAACAAGCTAGTATGAATGGTTATTTGGTCTTTGGTTGCATTTCTTCAAAGAAAGAAACTTTATGACTTGCCAAGGCCACCCAATTATATAGTGGGTTTCAATAATTATTTTACAGATTTAATATTGAGCCAGCATTTTCTTCCCTGTAACTTCTCCTTAATGCTCGTAATTCTGTCCTCTGCAGTCATACAGTAAATCTAGTCTTCTTCCAAATGATGTTTCTCAAATATCTGAAGATAATTACTTCTCTTGACTTTTTTTTCAGGGATTTTCCCCCTTGCATCAGGGTTCCTGTCACTGTCCTCATTTCATTTTACTTTCTTTTTATGATGAACATTCTTTCCAATCTTATAAATATCCCTTTATAGGATACTTCGAAAGCATTTTAAGGTGGGATATTTTGACCACCTGTGTACCAGATAGTAAACCTTTGGGGATGTTAGTAAACCTTTGGGGATGTTACTTTTGGGGATGTTGAAATTTATGATGAGAGAAGGAATCAGAAATTTGCATAATTCTTTTTTTTCCTGAGACTTATAAAACAGAGGAATGACCACCCATGCAAAGGAGAATTAACAGCATAACTCTTCAAACAGGCAAAAACTGTCATTCTTTGTGCTTAGAGAAGGAACTCTGGTTTTCTCTACCACATACAATATAAATTTGACTTGTATTTAAAATATTTTGTGATATAATTTAAAAACTAACATTAATAACTATGTATTTTCAAATTTTAGAAATCCCAATAACCACAGCAATAATGTAGCTATTCATTTGTAAGAATAATTTACCTAATAATATTTACTCAGTATCTACTATGTAGAAGGGTGGCTCAGGATAAAATTTAGAAACCACTTGTATTTATGCGGATGATCAAAAATTCAGTCAAATTGTTGAGCATACTACATTTACAGAGTTTGCATCTTTAAGAAATGGTAACGCAACTATGTATTTTAAAATAGACCACTTTTATGTGTCCTTTCTTTGATCTTGTCCTTCCAGCCATTCTATGTACAATACTTTTTAGTGATCCTCGCTGGTGAAATATCAGTGGGTGACCTCACAGCAGTGTGTAATTTTCAGGTTGCAACACCAAAAACAGAATGAGTTTCCTGGAATTTAGAAAATATATACCCCCAAGACTCAATTTAAAAACAACAGACCTTCTGAATGATGTGTCCTTCTCCTCATGTCTAATGGTCACTCTATCACACCGGGCGGTGTCAAGGGTTTTGAACTCTGAAAAAGACCAGAGAGCCCTTTATCAACTGCTATTGAATCACTTTCCGAATGTGAATGAAGTTCATAATTTCACTGTTCGTAGAGAACTGAATGCTGCTAGTTGATAGAAGCATTTGAAACTTCCTTTATTCTGTGAATAAATGCATATCATGTTTACAATGACTTCACAACTCTATGAGGAGATCGTGTAGTCCTGGGCTTTGCTACTCTGTGATTGTGCACTGGCAGCATCACATCCCTTGGGTCCTGTTAGAAATACAGAATATCAGGCGGTACTCCAGACCTGTTGAATCTGATGAGCATTGTGACAAGATGCTGGATGGTTTACATGAACAGCAAAGTTGACATTCACTGGTCTAGAGTCACAGTTCCTAAAATTTTCTAAGGAAGCAGTCATACTCCTTATCTGTCAGTTTCACAGTTTCAACATTAGATCATACTACATTTCTTTTGCTTATGTCATATTTTTGTAAAGCTGTGTTTTTGCCAGGTTCTATGATAAAAGCAACTCCCACGCTAGAACTAATAAGGAAAAGGAAATGAAAATGATACTGTCAAATTAACTTCCAGATTTTGAAAGACTGTACAGTGCCCAAAGGCAAACATATCCCCTGAACCACTAGGGGTACAAGAGACTAAGGCAATTTAGGAGCCTCTGATCTAGAGCATGGTTTAATAAAGAACAATATGAAGGACATTACATTATCACATCACTTTGGGAAGTGCTGCATGGAGATCCCCTTTTTAAGGAGACATGCTCAAGGCAAATGCTCTGGGCTTCAGTGTCATTGCAGAAGGAACAAGGACAAAGTAGGAGAAAAGGCCAGACATATGCTCAAATGAGAATGAAGGGCTAGTCTTTCAGTAGAATAAATGTCAGGGCTCTCATGGACTCACCCCATCATAACAGGCAAAACAATTCTAAAAATGAGGCTTCTATTACAGTGTCAAATGTAACAGACACTGAAATAACCCAGGAATTTGGGGATGAACTGACTCTAGATCATTTAGTAACTATAATTTAGGAAGTACATGTGAATGCTTCAGGTAATAATAAAAATGGAACCAACAGTAAAGTAACCAACAGTAATAACAATTACAATAATAATAGCAGTAGTAGTAATAATAATATGAAATTTTATTGTGCTCCAGCCACTGTTTAAATGATATATGTTTATATGTATTCTAAATTTCTTTTACTCACTCTATAACCATTTTAAACAACCTCTATGTTTAAGGTACTATGGTACAAAATAGGCAAAAATGTCTGCCCTTACGAACTTTACCTTAGTGAAGAAAGATAATAACTGATAGAAAAATAGCAACTTTTGCAGTATATTGAAAAGTGAGAAATGATATAAAAATAATAGAGCAAGTAAAATCATCAGGAGTGCTACAGAAGGCAGAGGTCAATTTGTGTTCGTTAAGTAGAGAAATCAGAATTGACCATAGCGAGAAAGCAAGATTAAAGCAGAGTTGAAGGAAAACATATATCAGAAGGCAGATATTTAGGGGAGGAGGTTTGTATGTGTGGGAACTGCAGTAGTAAAGGTACAAATGCAGATGTGTGTCTCTTGTATCTAGGATCAGCAAGATCAATCAGTGCGGTTAATACTGCCCACGTAAAATGAGGGGAGTGTGAGAGGAGACAAAAATCAGAGTCTAACTGGGTGGAGTAGCTTGTGGACCTATTATGCCATTTAAGGACTTTAACCTCTAAATTTAGTGTGAAGTCTTTGCATGGTTTTGATTAAATGAGACACTTAGTTTGACCAAATTGGAAACAAAACACTGTGACAGCCATGTTGACAATGGATTTGTGGGACAGGAAAACTAATACATAGGAGTACACATATGTAGGAGTCTTAAAATGATGGTGTTGAGGACAAATGTGGATAATCATGGGGGCAATGAAAACTGATCACATTCTAGATGTGTGTATGTGTGTGTGTGTGTGTGTGTGTGTAAAGCAGTTCTTCCATTTTTATTTCTTTTTAAATTATATTAAAAGCACAAAGAAATTAAGTAATTTCCCAAGATTACAAAGCTAGCATATGGCAGGATTTGGATTTGAACATAGGTAATCCTCTATGTTTAAGGCACTATAAAAAAATAGACAAAATTTGGAATAGTAGGTTCAAGAACTACTTGATGCACATTATTGCCTAATCTATTAAAAGACATGGTGAGAAGACAGGCATCAACTCAATAAAAGACAGAGCTTTCTAGTAATTATGCCTGTAAGGCAGTGATTTTCTATGATTGGAGGGTCTTAAGTAGAAAATAGAAAGGCATTTTTCTGTGATTAGTAAGGGAGCTTCATGCATGGGGATGGAAGTTTAATAAAATGACTTTCAGGCCCCTTCCAACCTCAAGATTCTGTGATTCCCAAATACAAAATGGCACAGTTTATATTACTTGTCAGTAGACGTTGACAACTGTAAAAATTACTGCATTTTTGAAAACCATTTTTTTGCCTTCATCTA
The DNA here is from genome assembly GCA_004365215.1 of Cuniculus paca. Classification (NCBI taxonomy): domain Eukaryota; kingdom Metazoa; phylum Chordata; class Mammalia; order Rodentia; family Cuniculidae; genus Cuniculus; species Cuniculus paca. The sequence goes on along the minus strand of RJWT010003390.1, from coordinate 28,827 downwards.
TTTTACCAAGGTATAAGCAATGCTAGATTTTTGCCTCTGTTCTCAAAGAAAAAGTGAAAACTTAATGTATCTGACAAATCTGTTGTGACTCAAAACGAACCCATAACATTGCCCTTTTACATGCAAATTTAAAGCAGTTGTGTATTTGCATAGTGAATGCCACTGTTAGGTAGACAGAGAATATAAAATTATAAAATAATGGGTGATATTCATTAAGATTGTCTGTGGTCACTGCATGAAACCTTTCATTATTCTTGTGTCTAAAAGGTGTTTGTTCCTGGTTCAAGGTGCTCTGCCCTGTATGTGTGTATTACTTGCATACTCCCAGAGTATTATATTGTGTTTCTACTTATGAAAAGTATACTGCTTTGTTCCTGTCATAGCAGGATTAATATGCTATGATGTCATCCAAAGATATGACTTCATCTATATATTTTTAAATGTGCTTTATCATAATATCAAAGTGTTCTGAAATGGATATACAGTACAACAAATCCAAGGCTAGACCATTTTGTGGGACAGGGAATACAGCACTTTGAGAATAACTTTTTGAGATATTTTTAGTTATACTAAGAAACAATTAGACAGATCAGACAAATGTACATAGTTTGGTAGAATTAAAAGAAGAATCAAAAGGGTATTGAACTAGAAGATCACGAAGACTGACAAAGAAATGCCAGGGAAGAGATGTTCTTGAAATTCAACCAATATCTGAAGTTGGAAAGTTGGAAATTACTATGCTTTGTCTGAATTTGAGTATATGTGGGGTAGCATTAGTTACTCTTTTTAAATGAAGAAAATCATACCCCCCCCCAAAAAAAAGGAAAGAAAAAATAAGCCTACACTCCCACATACATACTGTCTATAGAATGAAATATGTGATACTGTCTGGACTGACTCTGTTCTTAAAAATGTAAAAAGTATACGTGTGTGTGTGTGTGTGTGTGTGTGTGTGTGTGTGTGTGTACTTTCATCATGCAAATGTCCCAAGACCTAATAGAGAGCCCTTAGTTATTTGGGGTAATTTACCAGCCTACTATACTGCGTAAGTTCACATCTTAATGGTGACTTCTTGTCATTTGGGACTGTTTGGAATGTCAAAAGAAGAGAATCTCAAATATAATGTCTAAATTTAGTAAAGAAACCCATTCCCTCTTATGATTTTGCTTTGTATTTCTTTTGGAGCACTGTAGACATAATAGATGACCCTCAGAATCTCAGGTGCCATACTTTATTTTTTGAAAAGTTGCGACTTTGTTTCAGGTTTTGTCTAATACTACAAACTAATGTCTGACCCATGAAATAAGACCACATCAACCTTACCTCTTGCAAGTAGAATTTTATTCTCATTTAGATTCTTATTGTTTTATTCAGTGCAATATTAATGAACTATGGTTTTTCTTTTCTTCATATCTAGCATGCAACCTGTGTACTCTCTTAGAATACTAAGTTACCTTCTATAATTTCCAAAAATTAATTGTGGAAAAAGTTTTGCTTTGTAAATGTGTACATATAGAGAACTAGCACCCCCTAGTGTATTAAAAGCCCCCAAAGATTTGATCTGACATTTAATAAGCTAATAACAACGAACAGTAATGCGCTCTAATGGACACTTGTTAACCCTCTCCACTAGCATTACGCTTTAACTTCTTTAGGCATGGGGAAAGCGTTCTTTAAATTTAATAAATGTCATAAATGAACTAAAATGATGAAAATTGCATTTCAGTAATTGAAAAAAATTAGAAAAGTATCATTGGCATTTGAACTGTTGACAATACTTTAAGACTGCTAAATAAAACAGTAACCTATGATCATGTTGCTAGTTTTCTAAATTCCCTTTTTTGGGGAAGCTTTCAGCAACATACTTCAGTGTGTATAAGAGACCACAAATCTGAAAATGTTTAGGATTTCTCTTCTTTTGGTGACTGTTATAACTCATGTGTTGCCTGATGAAACCGTAAACTGAAAATTATAGCTTCATTCCAGAGAGCAAGAGGACTTATTCCAACAGATGGCATCAAAACACCGGTCTAAACTGTATGATCGCTGATTGTTAATTGCATCTGTAAAACAATCCTTTTAAACAGAGTAATGCATTTTATCATACAGATTATAGTTCTACGCTTTTTGGTTTCTCAATGTGTGTTAACATTTTCTGCTCCAATGTAAGATTTAGGGCTTGCCTAATTATCAGATTAAACAACGGAACAACAAGGACTCAATCATTTTAAGGAAACATGCACGGGAGTGTATGAATCACACTTTTTTGGGATATGCTATTTGAGAAATATTTGGTTTTTTATTTGGACACATAAAACAGGAAGAATAAATTCCACTCATCAAATTAAAACTGGAAATTTACAAGAACACCTTAAACATTTGACAAATATATATTGTGTTTTAAAATATATATCACTGTAGGTGAAAATGTATGTTGTTCATATAGATCTTTTAAATGAAAGGAAAAATCTGAAAATATGGGAACACATAATAAGAAGGGACTTTTTTGTTTTTAAATGCGTAGATTCCTGTTTGTCGCAGTTTCAGTGAAATCCTGTGTAACAGCAGAGGGGGAGGTTTGGTGACATCTTGAAGACTCTTTCAGCAAGACTTTTCCATTTCATGGATGGCACTGGGAAGATAAAATATAAAGACTGTTTTGAAATATGAGAATTGTTTTGTTGGTCTTCAGCATAGGTAATCTGAAGTGGGGAGCCTGAAATTGGTGAGAATAATTTAACACCCATGTTGTCATGAGGCAGCTTTTTTGTTCATGAATGTTACACCAGGTTTTCCTCTGTACATCTAATATTTTAAGTATGTGTGAAATTAATGGCTATCAGATCCTCCTATTTCCACTTTTTATCCTACCCACTGGGAAAGGAAGATGGGAGAGTAAACTTGCTTGTTGAGCTGGAAATAGGCACTTAGTAAGTCAACTTGTGATATACGATCCCATTCCTAAGTTTTCAGGTATCTTCATCTGATGCATAAGTAGCATTAATATAATTCTTCGTTTAGAAAGGACAGCTTATCTGATACTATGAACAATGAGATTCTAGAGCGAGAACCTCAAATCTGAGAACCTGAATATAACCACAAATGACATCTAAGCATCAAATAACGTATCTTTAAAACTCTTTAATAAACTCTTGTTCAGAGTACACTTTTTTTAATTTTGAAAAGAATTCTAAACATTTTTTTTCTGTGTTTTATGTCTACCACAGATTAGAAAGACAAGTTACTAGTAGTAGGCACAAGGAGAAATATCTGGCACGTCACACTGACGAAAAAGTTGGAAAAACTGTACTAATAATCACATAAATATCAATAATGGAGAACAGATAGTAACATAGACTATCCCAGCTGACACCATTTTAATCAAGTGATCATGGTTATCATCACCAGGAATAAGACTTATCTAGGCCTTAATTTAATACTGTAATCTAACTCCATCTGGAAACTAAGCAGTTGACTCAAGGCATTTTTTTTCCACCCCTTGATTGTGATGCTGTGTAGGAATAGGGAATTCAAATGATTTCTTCCACGGCTCTCTCTTGTTTCTGATGTACGAGTAGAAGTGAGATATTTGAGCACCTGCAGGTAAGTTAGTGTTAAGCCATAATCCAGAGGTTAAAATTCATCCACTAAAATCTTATGGTTTTCAATAAAGAGTGACAGTCAGATGTTTCACTAAAATCCACGCAACATGGTTATGATTTGAAATGAGAAGCTCCAATGTTCCGTGCAACATATTAAACTGTAAAATGGTCTTTTTTCTTAGCCTATCATTTGGCAAATACCTAATAAGCCCAAATTTCTTTAAGTTACACTATTATATTTCATTAGCTGCGAGAAGTCTTTAACAGGTATTTCTTGAAAAACTGCCAAGCTGGATGAGGTGCTATAGGAGTAAAAAAATGTGATCTAGTTCTTCATATAAAAGTTTTTTTCAAGGCCTCATGGGAGATTTGCAAGATTAAAGAACACATGCAATGGCAGAACAAGACTATCCATACTTAAGTGTTTATACCAATTGTTTTCAACCTTACTGAGTTTTTTTTTTTTATATTGGGGATTGAACTCATGACCTTGTGCTTGTCAGGCAGGCGCTTGTGCTGCTGAGCTAAATCCCCAGCCTAAGATTTTTTAAATAGCAAATTGCTCACAGACTTTATAGGTTATGTATATTCGCTACTTGTAATTGGGAAAGATATGAGGGAAAAATACCAGCATTAATTCTTTTTAAATGTGTATTTTATTTATCACAAATGTCTACTTTTGCAAAATCATACCAAATACATGAGCGTGTATAATTTAGTATATGTAGGGATCCAAATGTCCAGTTATTCTTCCTTTTTCCTACTCTTTCTCATGGGACTTGTCCTTAGGCTGTGATCCAATCTGCCAGAGCATAAACACTGGAGGAATCCAAGTGAAGAAGCTTGAAATTGCCAGAACCATCATCAGAACCCCCTGGTGGGGCTTAAGGTATTCAGCCTCAAAGATTTGGGAGGGATAGAGTGGACCCAAGGACAGCCATGGAGAGCAGGAATGAGGTAAATAAATTGAGAGACAATGAGAAGCCAGGACTTGTCACAAGGAGGCTAGTGCTGGGTAGCTACAAAAAAATTAAATTGGTTAAATGAGGCAAGCAGCAATTATGGAGAGCTTTAAAATCCATGCACAGGAGCTACAAATTTCTATTAAGGTAAAGCGCTGGACCAAGACTTAAAGGACTGGGTTATAATCCTGGCTCTGCTAATTATTAGCCTTCAACAAGTTAAATTTTGGTGCCTCAATTGTCATCATCGGTACAACTGTGATAATAACACATACCACTCAGGGAAGAGAGCATCTGTGAAATTTCCTAGTGGGCTTTCAGTCTATTTGGGTTGAATCTGAAATAGAGAACTATCTAAGATTATTGAGCAGGGAATCAGCATGATGAAAGTGATATATTAAAGAAGATTAGTTTGGCAGCTATGTTCAGAGTTGGATTAGAGTCAGGGAAGCCAATGAGAAAACTGTCCCAGTGATCCAGACTCAAAGACTGTGAAAATGGGGACAAAGGAGGTTGAGATGAAAATTGATTGGATTTTCAGTTTGATAAGGTATCAGGGATGAGATGAATCCAAAATGATTTTGAGGTTTTAAATAGCTGGGAAGTACAGAAAGATGGCTGAAACACTGAAAAAGAAAAGGGAAATGGAGAGAAAACTGAATTTGGAGGACGGACATTACATATGGGCATGGTGAATAGCCCGTGAGAACCAACAGTCAAGTAGCGATCGATTCTAAACAATGAGAATATGCAACTGGGATGGAGGTGAAGTTTATGCTCAAAATGACAAAGTGGGAGTTATGAAGCCTAGTGATGACAGCTGAACTGTGAAGTAGACGTGTTACTTAACAGAGTTTATAAAAAGGGTAAGAAAAACACAGAGACCTAGGATCAAGCTTCTTGAGAAACCATAGGAAAGACCGGCAATTCATTATTCTGTAGGTAATAACAGATGGAATTGAATTTTGTTCATCTCATGGAGGTGTTTAGCTTACAATAATGTTTTTATTTGTTTTAGAATTCAGATGGGCCAAAGATAAATAGACATGATATTTTTTTCCTATCAAGAGAACGATGGCTCATGTATAGTCCTCTTTAAGTGAGGTATTAAAAGAGACTCCAGTTTGGTTGTTTCTTCCTGAGTTATGATGGAGAAGGATGGTAACATTGCTGGGATTACTGGCTATCTGGGCCACTCAGCAGGCATGTTACCAGTGGGGCACATTTGGCATTCGAAACCCTTCATGATCTGAATTCTTCCCAGCATTATGCAGCATTACCCAGCTTCCTCCAGCTGCACAGGTTTAGACTCCAAAATGCCAGATTTTATACTGGTGCTGAGCCCTTGGAATGCTCTTCTCCTCAAGTCTTCTTGCGAGACTCAGTGAGACTCAGTTACAATATCTCGTCTCTCCTGAGAATGTTTCTGTTTTCTTATGGAGAAAGAATTTCAACCTTTACTTGTGTTTCCACATCTGCAAAGCACTTTTTCCGGTCTATTTCTCATTGCTGTTACTGTTTATACACTTGTCTACCCCGCGGGACTGTGAGCTCCAGACAGCAGGGGAGGCGTCTGACTCAAATGCATGCACCACACAACATCTAGCCTTGTCTCTCCTGTACTCCTTGCTCAAGTGAGAAGAAGATGACATTTATCACAGTAACATTTTAGTGACTCAGAGGAAAAACAGCCACTGGAAGGCAAGGAAAAGAAGAGCACCCTGTCTGTAGTAGGAAATTGAAGTAAGCAGGAAGAAGAGCTGGTCACAGTGACAGGTAATAGCCATTTCTTTAGGTGGCCCAGGATGAAGATGTAGGAGGTTCCTGGAGAAGAACTATGGAAGTCCGACTTCTGTGATGCCCTGAATCTCTAAGGTTGGAAGTGAGGGTTAAAGATGTGATTCCTCCATAGAATTGTAGGTAATGTGATAAATTTTAGGAGTATGACTCAGGATGAGCTAGCTATACCGGACATTGGTAATAGGTTATAAAGGCCCAGAGAAGGGCAAGGAGGAGTCATGGGGTGGATTGAAAGGAAGAATGTCCATTCCAGATGCAAAAACTGAATATTGATGCTTAAAACATGAAAATAGACTGGAGGATAATGCAGGAAAATAAAGGGATTATTTTGGAAAGGAGAAAATGCATCTCAGGCTTTATTAATCTGTTCCCCCAAATTATCACATGAGTAATAACCTATTGCATTTGGCTATAGCTACAGAGCCTTCAATTAACTAGAGGCTGAACATTTAAATTTGATTAAATAAGGTGACTTGTAATAATACAGGCAATTAGCCTGTGGAATGTGCAGGTGGAGAATGAGAAGGAGGAAACAATGCTGCATTTGAAAGCTGGTTTTACTGATATTTAGTATAATACCTTATGCTTTTTGTAGCGCTTTTCAATTCACAATGCTCCTTAATCTTCATTATCTCATTTGAGCCTTGCATTCCCCTGCTGGACAGGTAAAGAAAGCTGTGCTCACACCTGGACTTCCTGTGTCGCTTCTATAGCACTCTGCTACTCATCACAGGGATGTAAAGATAAGGATTCTTAGCTGTCATTCAAATAATATGTGACAATATGGTTTGGCATAAGCTCTTTGAACACAAGTTGACTTATTTACTTTTGCAACTGTTCCACATACCAAATGGCCACACTATGTGGTGCATGATATATGTCCATTAACACTGAGAAACAAATGAACCATTTAAATTTCCCTTGGCATCCTAGTTGTGTCTAGAAGGTACCTGAAAGGAAACTTGCTGGAGGAATGGGAATGGGAAAAATGGGTAGAGGAAGAAGGAAGAACAAGCCTACGGGACTCTACTCCCTTTAGCCTCAGGAGCTCTCTCTTTATTCCCCTCTCTCTTATATGTTATGAGCAGAATTATAAACCCCACCCACTGCATTCATGTGCCGATGTCCTGACATGCAGTACCATCAGAAGGTGAGTGTATGTAGAGTCTTTGAAGAGATAATTAGGTTAACCTAATTATCGTATAAATGGACCATAATCCAATAGTATTGGTGTCCTTATACAAAGGGGAGATTTGAACACAGACATGTAGAGGGGACAATCATATGACATCACCAGGTGAAAGCAACTGCTGTGACCTAAGTGTCCCTCAATGTCCATGTCTTGAAACTTAATGGCCAATGTAATAGTATCCAGGGGTGGGGTCCATGGACTGAGGATGTAGCTCGGTGGTAGAGCACATGCCCTGCGTGTGCAGTGACTTGGTTCCATCCCTAGCACTGCAAAAAAAGGTGTCTTTAGAGCAGAAGGAATTTTGAACCTTATCAAGTGGCTGGAGGGAGTAAGCAAGGCCCATTTTCCTCTTTTGCCACATAGGATCATTGTGTTCTCTCCTTTTTTTGCATTTCTCTGCTTTTCTGCCATCCGAGGACAACTACACAGTGCCATCTGTGGGCAAGGGGCCTTCATCAGGCATGAATCTACTGGCACTTAGACCTCGAACTTTCAAGCCTCCATAGCTGTGTGCAATAAATTTCGGTTCTTTGTAAACTACCCAGGCTCCGAGTTTTGTAGTAGCAGCAGAAATGGACTGAGACAGTGGATGTTTCTACAAGCTGAGGAAAGAGGTGTCAGAAGGAATCAACCCTGATGATACCTTCATTTTGGACTTCTAACCTGTAGAATTGTGAAATAAATTTCTGTTGTTTAAGCCTCCAGTGTGGAGCACTTTGTTATGGCAGCCCTAGCAAACTAATACAAGAGAGTTTGCAGGAAGGAAAAATTATTAAGGGTTTATTTGCTTAAGCGTTATAAAATTGAAATTCTGTGACATAAGGCTTTCATCTCTGAAAGACAGATGAATGGCTTGTGTGTGTGCGTGTATGTGTGTGTTTCTGGGAATCGAACTCAGGACCTCACACTTGCCAGGCAGGTGCTGTACCGCTGAGCTACGTCTGTGGCACATGAATGGCTTTTTTAAATATATAAATTACATAACCATCTGTAGGTAGAGTGTCTGTTTGAGATGACCAAGTTTAGAGCCTGAATGGCGATATAGATCAAAATAGCTCCTAAATTTTATTTTCCCGCTCTAGAATATTAAGAATCATTTGAAGCAAACATTGCATCTTGTAGCATAATTGTCACTGTTCTTGGAGAAAAAAAGTATTAAATGATTTCTAAGCCACCCTGCCACAAACTTATTCAATAGGGAATTAGTTCTTCACTCTTCAGACTTTGGGCATCTTCCAGAGTCCATGAAGAAAAAACAAAATCATTTCCAAAAACCACAAAATGAAACAACATACATGATTTTATAAGCATAACCCAAAACCCATGGGGTAGAATTTTAGATCTATTAATATCACTATTTGTTTCAAAATTGTCCTGGTGCCCCAGGACCTCAGCGGATTACTAACACTGAAAAGAAAAGCTAGCTCACCTGCAATTTTTAGGATGGGTGGTATAACTATCATCAATTAAGGGTGCAACTTCACCATAGTTTCATTGTGAAGAAAACTTTTTTTGCATTTACAAAAGAAAACCAGTGGGAAGACTTATAATGAAATAGTTTCTAAAAGAGCAAGATATAAACTTTGATATTTGAGATTTGCTGTTATGTTTGCCTGTTTCTAAGTTTTTATCACTTGTAAATGAAGTCAGTGTCAGATTTCTATCCTTTATACTTGCTGCAGCAACAATACAGAATTCACTCTGAAGGACAAGCATTTTGTATGTTCTAATTTGTAGCTAAGTTTTAGGTAGTTTTGAATGGAATTAGAACATGAAACATGACGTTTTCAAAAATGTAAAAAAAGACAAGACTGACTTTCATAATAAACATTGGATGGCATTCTTTAAGAGTGTGTTTGAGTTCTTTTATAAAGTGATCAGACAATTGTCTAATTAGGGAATTGAGGAGAAAACATTATTTGTTTTACTTACAGTGCAGGAAAATAATGCTTCACTTGAAAGTATAACTTATTATGAGTGATCAGTTGTGTCAGTACCTGGCAAGTTTTTAAAACAAAAACAAGTATGTGTAAATGTAAATATAGACTACCTATCATTGACCATGTTTTGGTGATGGAATATTCAAGCTGCTTTCCTCACAGGATCACCCTCCAAAATGACTAGCAACAGCTATTACTGAAATGAACACTTCATCATCTCCCTCACACTCAGAATTGTGGCAGGACTTTTTCCAACAGAAAGGCCTATTGTTTATAGAAGGCTATTGATTAGATTGGCTTCTCAGCCCAATACTATTTATTGACTGAAGTATTGAAGTATACATGACCTGTTAACTTGAAACCTAGACTTAAGGAATGAAGGACCAAAGTCAAGCTATATGAAAAGACAATCAAGAAGGTTATCTTCTTGGTTACTCTAGGAGCTAGTAGCCTGGCAGTTCTAAATTGTCATTTGTAGCTCTTTTTCAAAGACAAGATGTATTACCAACTTGCACTTACTGCCACAGAACTCATTAGCTTTGCATAATCTATACTCTTTGTGAATGAAACTGACTACAATATCAGGACAAAATACTACAATTCATTCTCTGTAAAGAGTCAAAATCAAATTCCTGATTTAGCCCAAGCACACAATTCACCAGTGTGAGTTCTAAATCAGCATCTCTCTATGCCTTCCTGTATCATGCAATGTTCTTGAAATAATCATCATTTCCCAACTTTTCAAGTTTGGTTTTGCACATTTGCTTGCATGTTGGTTTATAATTCAGGGCACTTTTTTCTATATAAATATGATTATGTATATTCCAATAAAAGTCAGTACTTACTGGAGCTAATATTGCCAAAATATTACAGGATTTAGGCAGTACACAAGATCAGAATAAAATAAAATTTAATTAGAATCAGTTTCACTTATCATGGTCATTGGTGTCTAAGGAAAAGGAGATTTTTTTTAAAAAAAGGATAAATAAGAAAATGGGGAATTTTGAACACTTGAAGGACTTTAAACGATTGTGAGACTTAGAGATGACAAGCTGAACGATGGAAATGGTTTTCCTTTCCTCAATACAAATGCATTCTTCATTGTGCTCTACTGCTAATGCTTATCAACAATAATTAGTGCTGCTCCTTGGATTCAACTATAATGCATGAGGGGAGAGCCTGAGAGAGTGAGGGAGAAAAATATTAGTAAGCAAATGAGCAAGGATTAGAAGTAATGAAAAGAGAAAAGAATGTCAAGAGATGCAAACATGCATGTGAAAAAAATTACCAGAAGGGAATTTACTTTCGCGTTGAAATACAATGAGAAATTATCACACCTATCACCTCCTGGTCTGCAGGGGAAGGAGCCATGGTAGGGCAGGGGCCAGAGGTCTGACAGCTCCTTGTTACCAATGCCCAGGTGATAGTACAACTTTGACAGCTGCCTGAAGTGGTCAAGGTACCAGGAAGTAGAAAGGGAAAAGGGCCAGAGCCAACTAATCAGCTAAAAATAAACCCCAGGGCATTTGGGGACAATTTATAATACATATTCTAATATTATACTATTTGAAAAAGATATTAGTGACAAGAACCATAGGCATTGGGTGTTGCTTACTTGCTACCTTCAGTTACTATGTTAATACTTTTATAACATGATATCCTTTAACCCTATTAACCCTGAAAGAGAGATGCGACTCTCCCTATTTTCCAGATAAGAAAAACAAAGTTACGTAAGTGTCTTGTCCAAGGTAAATGAGCTAGAAAGTGGGTCATTCCTTGACACCCGAGCTAGTGGTACTCAAACGATGCTCCCATTTAGAGTGAGGCTCCTCTCTGATCTACATTGAGGTTTTGTTCCTTTCAAAGAGAAGAAAAAATTATGTACTTTATACAGCATGTGGCACAAAGGAAATGTTCACTGAACAGTGTGATTATTAGCTACCCAAATACAACATAGTTTTTAAAATACCAACACTGGGGCCTGGTATTTACTCTTGTTTTGCATCTTTCTGCATTTTGGTTGTTGTTCTCTCCACAAGACAACTCATAGCTCTGCATTTCTAAGTTCTGAAAAGCCCCTTGGTTTCCTGTCATGTGCTTATCAGCCTGCAAACTGCCAGAAAAGAGGCTTCCTGAAACATCATAAGCATTCATTAAATATTTGTTCAGTGGAGTGATTTAAATCAATGACTAGATTACTTACTTTCAGCTGTGGTGGAAAATAAAAATTTATAAAAATTTCCATTGAAAAATATTTGTTCCTTAATATATTACAATTTTAAATTCTAAAGTAAGACATCAGAAACCTAAGGTAAATTTTTTAAAGAGAAAGCTGGGGGTGTTGGAGATATTACCACATCCATGACACACCATTAGGTTTTCCAGTCTAAATAGTGTATTTCCATGTTTACATTAAACTAGCAACATAAAAAAATTAAGTATTATTCTTCACTAGTGATATAACACCTTATTTGCATTCTCTTCTGTTGAATTCTATTTGCATTCTATAGCACTATGCCTCTCGTCCTGTATTTTTAAAAATTACATTTAGAAACAACAGTGAATATTGTAACTAAGCAAGTTGATAATCATGTTTCTGAGATTTAAATTCCGTCTTCTTTGCTCTGGCTGTGTATCCATTCATGGGTGTAGAAAACAAGAATATTTTATTCTTGTTCTGATATGTCCTACTAATACATGTTTATGGAAGAAAATTGCCATGGTTATTAAAAGAGTCTATGACATTTTCTAAAGAGTGTGGGTATTGCCCGCACAGCCTGGCTGAATTCCAATTTGGATAATTACATTCTGCTGTCTGGTTACCTTAGCAATTCTCTCTTGCTCCATAGGCCCTCACGGTGGTTGAGCTCAGCTGAGATATTCCTGTTTGCCATCCCTAGTTTTAAATAATGGGAACAGAGGGGTTCTGGTCTTTGGAAATTTATTTTCCATCTATTTTGATACGCTTAAAATTTTGTTCACATTTTGAAGTATATAATAAAGTCTGGTTTTCTAATCAGAATTTTTCTTGGAGTAGAGGGGACAATATAATCAGAAAGAAAATTGTGATCCTTGATTTTTCTCTATTCTTGATCATATTTATTATTCCTATGGCGATTGGAACAATTTTCTAAATTTATTTAATCTTCTCTGACTCTAAACCTACACAGCAATTTGCTGGAGCTTTTGTTATTGTTCTTATAGTCTATCTTGAAGTAGAGCCACTGTGGATTTATCTTAGGACTTTGACAAATGCTAAATTTTTAGATTATAGAGACCTCTCTATTTTTTCATCCTCCTGGAAACTTTCAGAGAATGCCATGTGGTAGTTGCTCATTAAATGATGAAAGGATGATACTTACTTTAGTTTAACAATTACTGTTATCAAAGGATTCCGCATTTTGGACACTAACTGGCAATTTATTACACAACTTAATTGATTTTTTCATTTGCATTATTTTGGTTCCTGGACAATGGCATTAGGATATTGTAACAAGTTTCCTTAGAGACTTGGATCTATTCACCCCTAATGTACTTCTAGGAAATGTAAAGGTCCTAAAAAAGCCAAGCCAGGATTGTTGCAAGCTTACTATTGTGACTGAAATCACAGTTTACTCTACAATGGAAGATTGAATTTGTTCAGAATGAATAATTCAGAGCCGAGAGCTCCCTGACTCTGGTCCACTACACCAAAAGGAATAGAGGACAATGGTCGCAGGCAGGCAATAGAGCTGTAACTGCTTCATCCTTCCAACCCAAGCACATTTTCTTTCTCCCACTCAAGGAACTGTAGAATGCAAATGCCTTAGAATAATAATTACTGTAGAGTTAAACTTGACTTGGTTTTAAATTGTGAGATGTAAGTAATTAATAAATATCTGGACATTTTATAAGAAGTAAAATTCTTGATACATATCCTTTGCCAAGATTCCATTTTTTTTTCTTTTTCTTTGCAAATTCAAACTTTTCTCAGAGAACTCTCCTGTACCTTCAAGTCTCATCCCCGGCAACTATTCAGCCTGAGCCTGGTACTGTAATAAACACCAAACTGCTCTTCACCTCCTGCACAAGTGGGTATGTCTTGGGTCTGGCATGCCGTCTTTCTAATCTCATCTGGCTGACACATATGCATCCTTCAAGACTGACTGAGAGCCCGAAGACAAGGCCAGGTGCCTTTCCTTTTTTTGTCCTACAGCATCCCGAGTTTATCTTTCTATGTATCCTTTTTGTATAGAGAAATGATCTGTTTTTTTGTATGTCTTCTCTGTTACTGTTGATGGAACTGAACTAAAATTCCTTAGACACTGGTAGGTACATAGCAAATCCACTCAGCGAAGGGCCATTTCTCTCCTCACTGACAGATTACAACTGTAGGGATTCTAGTCTGCAAGGACATGAGTGCAAAGGTCAGTGAAAGCAAAATGTAGCCAGGATAGGAAGATCATGTTTAGCTGCATCTTCTTTTCCTTTTCGTGTGTACTGAGTACAGTCCAGGTATTTTTGGTAAATAATAAAAGAACTTGATTGCTTTCCTGTTCAATTCTCATAGAGCTCTTTTCTAAAAGATTGATCTGTAAGCCCTAATTTTCTTAGTTTCTCTTTTAGAATTGTTTTCTGATTTGGGAAATTTTAAACATTGAGTTTTTTGGCTTTACCTTTAAGCTCTAACAGGAAATGAGTCACTCTGGTAAATACTTTTTATTATTTAAGAGTCAGAAGTTCATGGGTTTTAGTTCCAGACTGACTCACAGCTATGATGCCATGGTGTCAATGAATACCAAATCTGAAAGTTACATTGTACTTGAAATGTGAGAAATGCTTATTATATCTCCTCAAGGGCAGAGCAATATTCTCAGAAGGGCACAGTTATATGGGAGAAGTTATGTAATGTTCCGATCTTAGATTTGCCACCAACTCTCGGACTTTGGGGATGTTACCCTGTCTCTTTGGGCATCACTTCATTTTTACAAAATGAGGAAATTTGGAAGCTGAGCTGGGGACAGTAGAAACATCAGTGACCACATAGCTAAAACTAAAATGATTACAAGAAATATTCAGTGATGCTATAGAAGGAAACCGTGGGAGGAAATTTAGACATTTTCTAGGTTTCCTCCCTTTCATATGAACATTAAGAAAACAAATTTCCTTCATTTGATACTTAATGCATGAGAGCACGGATGATGCTGAGATTTAATTTTTTAAGTAGCGTATGAAAATTTCACATACCTTTTTTAAAGTCAGGAGTTGTGTGATCTGGTTCTTGATTTCAGGAGAAGGCTGGCATTACAATGTCCCAGAATGATTGCATAAAGATCATTAAGCCAAACCAACAAGTTGTGAACAAATCAGGGAGGGAATACCTTCCAGTGATTAGAAATATGAGTTTGACAATCTGGTTTGCTCCTCATTAGCTGTGAAATTTTCAAAAAGCTATTTAACCTGTGTGAAAATAAATGTTCTCATTTGGAAAATGAGGATAGTAATATCAACCCACAGAGTTTTGTAAAGCATTACTTGGGTCCATATGTGTTAAGGGTATGATAAATGACAGCTGTTAGTGTGAGGTGACAAATTATTGTTTGTAGTCTGAGTCAGTTGTGAATTGGACCCCAGGTTTGTTGGAAGCATCATCTCAGACAGTAACGACAGTCCTCATTCCTAATAATAATGATCAACATTTGTAAATTAGGATGCAGAACTGTGCATATGCTATTTCATTTGCTCATCACAGTAGCCCTGGAGTCAAGGCAGTTAATAATTTATTTTAATGATGAGAAATCTCAAGCTAACCATTTTAGATGTTACAGCTAAGCTCACCCTGCTAGTAAGTAGCAGAACTTGAACTCAAACTGTGGTTTTCTGTCTTCTAACCCCTCAGCCCATTATGATCTTAATTCTATTTATCACTAATGAATCTGTAGTCTACATTAGCTACCTAACTTCTCTGTTTTGTTTAATTAATAAAATAACTGGAAACACTTTAAGATCCCTTTTTCTGATTTTGGATAATTTGGTGAAGGAGCAGTGCAAATTCTGAAGAAAATATTTTGGAGCACAACTTTACTATATTGTGTTAATTCATATGTCAATAAGTTCAGGATAATTTTGATCTGAACCTGATAATTGAGAGTTGGAGAGGCTAGTGAAATTGAGGAAGGATTCTCATACTTTAATGGTAACATTTTTCCTCCCTAGGCTTCAGGTAGTTTCTATATTGTTCTTTTTATATAATTGATATCAATAAAGTTAGGAAACTTTTTGAAAAAATACCAGATTAACACTCACACAAATGAAGACATTGGTGTATAATGAAAGCATTTTAATACTTTCACAACCTATGTCACAAATGTTATATGGTACATGTTTATAATATGGAAGAAATTTTAAACTTTACAAGGAGCCCATTTACAATCCCTTAATAGGGCAGCACTACTTGTAGTTAATCTTGATTTCAAATTTGGAGTCATAAATATTTGTATTTCTCTTTACGAGGGCTGAAGGTTTGATGGCAGGACTCTTAGGAAAGCTCAAACTTTTGACTAAGTCGACTTATTTATGAATAGTTTATTTTGAGGAAGAGACTGTTTCAAGTTTCCACTGGTCAGAGATATGAAAGGACAAAACCTCTGGCCAGTGAGTCAGAATCCTTACCATGCCAGTCAATGAATGTTCGTGGCGTAACGCTTTATGGCCTAAGTCATTTCCCAGCATCTCATCTTGTGGAACCTCACAGAAATCACACGACAGACTTCCCATTATTAGCATTTTTACTACTTTGCAAGTTGGAAAAACCAAAGGGCTCAAACTAGAATCATCAGCTAGCTGGTGGAGCCTATGGACGGCATTGGACCTCACATCTGTGTACTGCAACAGGCCGTAATCCTCTTATTTGCTATAACACCCCTCAGCTTGTAGCTCTCCAGGGGATACTTTTTTCTTTCTATTATTTTGTGTGTGTGTGTGTGTGTGTGTGTGTGTACCAAGAATCGAACTCAGGACTTCACATGCTTACCAGGCAGGTGCTGTATATCCCCGGCCTTCTTCTTTCTAAACTCAGTCATTTAACATCCAATTTACGTCACTTTGATTTGTAAGCCCTTGCCTCTCTCTTCTTCTTTGTTTCTTTTTTAAATTTTGAAGTTCTTGATTTCTTTATTTTTTAAAATTTTTCTTTTATTAGCACGTTTGCGGTACTGATGTTTACATTCATCTTGGGCAGTGGGGCAATGTATATAATGCAGCTTCCTTCTTTTTCGTTCCCTTCCTTTTCCTGTTTACCTCCCTCCACCTCTATATCCCCTTTCCTCATTTTCATTCTTGTTATTATAATTCAACATATAATGACATATAATGGTTACATTCATTGAGGTGATTAGGTTCCTGTGCATGGAATATCTTAATTCTACTTACTTTCCCTTCCCTTCTCCTGCTCCCCTCACCTTTGGTCTCCTGGACCCCTTCCCATTTACAAGAGATCTATTGTCTTGTTTCCTTCTATCCATCTTTTATTATTCTTTTTCTTTGTTACTTGCCCTACTCAAAAGAGAGGTACCATATGGTATTTAAGCTTTATTTTGCTCAACATTGTATTTTCCATATGTCTACATTTTCCTACAAATGTCTCTAATTTATCCTTCTTTCCATTATGTATAGACACCATATTTTCCTTGTCCATTCATCTGTTAATGGGCATACAGGCTGCTTCCAAGATTTAACTATATGGATTGTGCTGCTATAAACATCATTATGCGTGTGTCACCGTAGTATGATATCTGTAGCTCTTTGGGGAAAATACCAAAAGGGAAACAGCTAGGTCAAGTGGAATTTTGAAGCTTAGTTCTTTGAAAAATCTGCATACTTATCTGATTTTCACGCTAGTTGTACTAGTTTTCATTCTCACCAACAATGTAGAAAGATTCCTTTTCACAATAACCATGTCAACTTTGACTATTCTTTGACTTCTTGATAATTGTCATTCTTTCTGGTGTAAGATAGGATCTTACTGTTGTTTTAATTTGCTTTCTTTCTTATTGTGGCGATTAAATATGACTAAGACTTTCTAGATGTAACCAAATATCCACAGGTTTTGATGATCCTGGGCTTCTCATATGTTCTACTGCTATTCCTTGCAGGTTTCCTTTGTAGTAACAGGAAAGGTGAGTTGACTTTTGTTGCTTTTTTTCATTGACGTTAAAGAAAAATAAGGATATAAGGGCAACTATTCCACCACCAACTCTTCCCTTATTGAGAAATTAAACTAAGCAACAATCATAGTGCTTTTCTTAGGGCTAACAATTTTGTCAGTGGTTCAAGTAAAGCCAAAGGACTCTTACATTTTTTGTATCAGTGTCTAGCACATTGTCTTGCACAAATTTGATGTTCAAAAGATTTGCTTTAATTTTAATCTAAGCCCTTATGTTCACTGGTCTAGTCTGCCTTTCTGCAGAGATAAAAGGCACAATGGAGCCAGATGCAGTGGTATTACTGTACTTCTAGCTATCCAGGAGGCAGAGGCAAGAGGATCATTTGAGTCTACAGGTTCAAGGCCAGCCTGGGAAATGCTGAAAGATCATTGCTTCTCTTTCTCTCTCTGTCTCTCTGCCTCTCTCTCTCTCTCTCTTTCTCTCTCTCTCTCAATACGAGGCACAATTATTCTCAGGTCAGTTATTAAAAAGAGGTCTATCATGCATTTTTCTATTTTATTTGAAAACATTATGCTGTATTTCTATACATTTCATCACAAACATCCATCCTCAATAAGCGATTCATTTCTGAGGTAGTGCTTATCATCTAGTTCCTTTTCTGGGAGATATTCTTTGTTTTTCCTAATAACTTACCCAAAGGAAAAAATGATGTTGTATTCTATCCAAAGATGAAAACCCTACTATGTGAAAGATGAACTTGGTGATTTTTAATTCTCATCACTGACCTTGAGAGGTCATTTTATCCCAACTCAAGTGCTCTGTAATGAACTCGAAGCTTGGTTCAGTTCAGTAAATATTTTTTGTTTATGTATGTAAGCTTGCGAGGTATCGGAACTCTTACTGAGCATTAAAAGCACCAGAGGTAAATAAGATGGGGTTTTTACTCTTCAGTCTATAAAAACCCTCAGTACAGGGGAAAACACCAATTTATTTTTCTTTCCATTCTTTAAATGGTAATCGTCTATTCTTAGGCATTTCTTCATTTTTGTTTTACTTTTTTTTTTCTTATCCTCAAGATTAAGTTATCTGTGTTTTTTTTTTTCAACTACCACATAATGACCTATGGCTACCAAATGCTTATTTCTTCTAAGTTCTAGTCTTCTATTTAATCACTGTCTTCTGGATATATCCAACTCTGTTCCTCAGATGTTTAAAGTCTTTTATACAAAGACATTCCTTCTTTTCCAAACTTGATATCACAAATGTGTCATTTACCTATGTCAGCCTTTATCTCACATGTTCAATTGTTTATCAAATCCTACAATTTTTTTTTGGTACTGGGAATCGAACTCAGTACCTTGTGCTTGCCATTCAGGCACTGTGCCACTAAGCTATATCTCTGGCCCAAATCCTTTAAATTTTATCTCCAAATTATGCCTTAAACTTTTTTTTTTTTTTTGCGGCACCGGGGATTGAACTCACGATCTTGCGCTTGCCAGGCAGGCGCTTAGACCGCTGAGCTAGATCCCCAGCCCTGTTTTTGAGACAGGGTCTCACTATGCCCTTCAGGCTGGCCTTGAGCTCACTTAGTAGCCCAGGCTGGTCTTGAACTCACAACGATCCACCTGTCTCAGCCTCCCAAGTGCTGGGATTACAGGCGTGAGCCACCACGCCCAGCTTTATGCCTTAAACTTGATCATTTATCTCTATATTCAAGACCTGGTTTACTATAGTCATCCAACTACTGTCTCAGTCTTTTGTTTCTTCCCCTTCTAAGCCATTTGCTATAGAGTTGTACAATGGTTAATCTTGATTGGCAACTACCTAGGGAAGCAGCAAAGCACACTTCTGTATCTGGATAGGTCATGAAGACCTGGCACTGGGGACTCTATCTGCTCCCTGGCGCCTTCCTCTCTAGTGCTCTGCTCCTGCTCTGTGCTTCTCAGATGCTATGAGTTGTGCAGCTTTCCTCCACCAGGCCCTTCCACCGTGTTTTCACCTTGGAGGAAACTGATCATGAATTGAGACCTCTGAAACCATCCACCAAAAGAAATCTCTTTTCCCTTAAATTGTTTACAGTAGGTAGTTTTACCCAGTGATACAAAGCTGGTATTTAGTTGGCAAGCACAGGTAACACCACTGTGACTCCTGATTGGCCAGTATCCATGCCATACTGATAAGTGTTAGGAATGTCATCCTTCACTTAGTAAAACCAAACTATTTTCCATTCTCCAACCATGCACACTTCATATGCTGTCCTGTACTTTGAATAGTCAGTATCATCTTCCAGGAATATTCTTCCCATCATTATCTACCTGGAAATTAATATTAATCTTTCAAGATCCTCCTCAAATATTACCTGCTTTCTAAAATCTTCCTTGTCCTTATACGCAGGCAAGATTTTTGTTCCCTGTGTCCTAACACATCTCGATGATAGCATTTGTCCTTCTGTATTCCAAGCATCATATACTAACATGGGAGATTTCTAAAAAATATTTTTATTTCTTTTCAAAATTGTTAACATCATAGTTTGATATTTGGTATATGGCAAAGGCTTTTACAAAATATGTATTGAATTGATAGATGTATCTAGAAAAGTCTTATGAAATGCGATTCAAGTTGGACTTTGAAGATGAGGTTGAGAGTTTAGGCTGGGAAAGCATTCTAGGTTGGAAGATCAGCACGTTTCCAGAATCAAGAAAAGGCAGTATGATATGAAACAGTGAGCTTAAGTTTCAGATAAATTAGGTTATAGGTTGTAGTTTAAGTTAAGTAGATTGGGATCATACTGTGGAGTTATAACTACACTGAGGAGTTCAAGATATATCCTATGGGGGCATGAGGGTCTGTTAGAAGATTCTCAACATGGGAAGATACTTTCTAATCTCTTACTCAGGGCAGCAGCTCTTATAGGATTGTGATATGTATGTTGAAGACTAGGAGCCCACAGATGGTCACAGTCCAAGAAAGGTCAGATGAAAAAGGCTGTGTCTAAATCTATAAGAGTGTAGAGGTGGAAATAAAAGAGGAAATTCATTTTCAAGTAGAATTAACACGATTTTCTAAATAAAGGATGGGGCTAAATCGAAGTGGAGAGATGAACTATAGACACTTTAAAATTGAGTGTCAAGAAGACTAGAGATGGTATGTTTTAGAAGCTTCATAGACTTTATGTTTGTTGAATCAAACCAAGATAGAAGAACATAAATGCATAGCCGGGTGTGGTGGCTCACGCCTGTAATCCCAGCACTCGGGAGGCTGAGACAGGCGGATCGTTGTGAGTTCGAGACCAGCCTGGGCTACTAAGTGAGCTCAAGGCCAGCCTGAATGGCATAGTGAGATCCTGTCTCAAAAACACCAGGGCTGGGGATCTAGCTCAGTGGTCTAAGCGCCTGCCCAGCAAGCGCAAGGTCGTGAGTTCAATACCCGGTACCGCAAAAAAACAAAAACAAAACAAAAAAAAAAACATAAATGCTACCAGCTGTAGACATGCACTTCTTGTATTCAAAGCCCCTGTGCAGGTTTACCTCACATAATTTTTACTGAATTTTTCTATTTTTATTTTAATTTCCAAGATAGATGCAAAACTCACTGGAAGATTCAGAAGCAGTGCTGAGAAGAATTACTGATCACTACTATATGGACTTGCTAAAGATAATTCAACTAATGTAGATAATTATAAGATTTCTTTTTTAATGGGATTGGTAGCAACAATTTTATCTTTCAAATATATTCATTGCTAAAAGAACTTATTTTATGAGAAACTATAGTATTTTTACATCATTATTTAACCTAGAACACACAAGAAGAAAATATTCATTCAATTTACAGAGTATGGATTATCTGTGCTGACTACAATGGTAATCACTAGCCACATAAGGCTATTAAGCACTTCCCAGGTGGCTATTCCAAGCTCTCATGTGCTGTACATGTGAAATGCACACTAATTTCAAAGAATTTTAAAAAATGTCATTTATCTCAATCATTTGTTATATCCACTACATGTTGAAATGACAATATTTTGGATATATTGGTTAAATAAAATGTTTTATCAGAATCAATTGCATTTGTTTCTTTTTCCTTTTAAATGTGACTCCCAGAAAATTTAATCGCATATGCGGTTCACACTATATTTCTATTGTACAGTACTGTAATCTTTTTCTTATTCAACAACCAGTTAACAGGCATAATTTATCTCCTACAGACTAAAAGCTATGACTTTAGTTGGGAGAGATGCAATTATATAGAATTATGTATTTTTAAGGCCTGATAAAATCTTTATCAATATACAGAACATGATTTAGAAAAGTATATTGGAAAAAAATGTAAAATACATAGGAATGCCCGCAAATTTCGTTTAACTTCTCTTTTAAACATTAGCTTGTTTTCTTATACTTATTCCCAAATATCCTATTTGATGATTTATAATGATTCACAAAGTTTTCTATTTGTTACAAATCAGTCAACAATTTTACTCATAAATTTCTAGGACCTTTTGGTTAACAGAAAAGAGTTAGTACACATCCACTAATGGGTCGTCAGGAAATAGAGTCCTGGAATGTAACCATGAATATAACCTGGAATATAATATAATCCTCAAACTATATGATCCATATAGCTTATTCTTTTTCTGAAGAGTAAGAAGATACTTCCCAGGGTCATAGGCCTTGGGGTCATCGAAAATTTTATGTGTTAACCACATTAGGAAGAGGAGAAGGAGGAGGATCAGCAGGGGAGGAGGAGGAAGGGGAGGGGCAGGAGGGGGAACAGAAAGGGGAAAAGAAAGAAGAAGAAGGAGGAGGAGGAGGAGGAGGAGGAGGTGGAGGAGGGAAAGGAGGGGAAAGCAATTATTTGCCCAGGAGTTTTGTTAAAAAGAAATTCACCATGTGTTGATGGCCTTACTATTGTGCCATACCCTTCTAAATAAACCATGTAAATATCCATGATTATATAGCACCAACTCTTCTTGATGCAAAATAACTTGTAATTGGTCAGTGTCTTAACTTTTTTTTTTCTTTTTGACCAAGGCAATTGATTTTCTGTGACTCCTTCAATTTTTCAAATAGGGGAAATTATTTTATTTTAATTTTGTGTGAATGAGATGTAAATGCTTTAATTTTTAAAAAGCTAAATTTCCAATTACAAGGAAAAGTGCTTGAATGCTTCAGCAATATATGGGCTAGTGTCAATATACTATAATACAGAAGATAGAGGATGCAAAGACTTCCTGGAAAATGGCAACCTTATTTTGGAAGAGTTTTTGACTGAGTTAGACGAGTGCCTATGGGAATAAAGAAGTAGTTGAAATCATGCCTGAGTATTCAGAAAGTGTTTATGAATGCCAAGATATGAATGCAGTGTAGCCTTGCAATTCCCGATTAATAGCCTGCACAAGAACATCTCTTACTTAAAAAAGGCTTCCTGAATTGAGGTTAAGTTACGTTCAGTTTCCTGAGTGCCAGTCTGGTTCTGTTTTTACGTTTTGATTACTAAAAAGCATTTTATTTCCTTTTTAAAAAGAAAATTTGCATCAGTTGCTGAATAGCCCACATCATGGAGTAAAAATGCTTTAAAAGTATGCACAAACAAAGCAAAAACAGGAAAATGGCTTAAGTTTTCAAATGAGTACTGTGAATTGAATTATTCAAGGCTAGACTACATATTTAAATATGAGTTATGCCTTTTGACAAAACATCGTTAACATTCCTGTTCACTATGAATAAGTATTAATAATACACAGATTGTACCCAAGGTGCACCCTGTATTCTGGCTGCAAAATATGCCAAATGTACCATTTTTTCCCTGTGCATTCAGAGTGGGGTATGTTTTTGCATCTACATTAAAATATATGCTACTATCCTTAATATCCACTCAGTCTCAAAAGAAAACATCTGTAAAAATCATTGTTTACAAAATTTATATATTTAAAATATTAATGACGCTTAAAACATTTTTATTTTTAGTTAAAACCTTTAAAGTTAAAGGAATTAAGCCAGAAAAGGAAGAAAGAAAGAAAGAAAGAAAGAAAGAAAGAAAGAAAGAAAGAAAGAGAAAGAAAGAAAGAAAGAAAGAAAGAAAGAAAGAAAGAAAGAAAGAAAGAAAGAAAGAAAGAAAGAAAAAAGATGCTTTACTTACTGATGCAAAGATATAGGAAAGTCTGTCTGCCAGGCTAAGTCATCGCCCTGGATTGAGATCGTAGACAGGTCTCCCAGTAAAGAAGTGTGGCAGCTAAAATAGCTCAAGAATATCCAACTATCTTCTTATCCCTTTCAATCATGTTTATTTTGAGTGGAACGTTCAGTCATTGATTCAATAATTATTTATTGAACTCCTCTTATGGATCAGGACTGAGCAAAACAGACCACAGGTTTTACAGCACTTACAAACTAATGGAAGATGGGGTGGGAGGGGGACTAGACAAATAGTGGTTAGATGATCATGCCCATAAATTTGTCAGTAGGAAGTAGTGGCTAAGAACGCACACTGTGAGCTCAGACAGGGGTTTGGATCCTGGCTCCACTCATTGCAAGCTGTGGAATTTTGGACAAGTTATTTAATGTTGACATGTTTTACCATCTTCCTCCAAAAGGTTGTTGTGAAATTTCATTTAAGACATAGAGTAGTCTAGCACATGATAAAGGCTACATGTTTGCTCTTATCATTCTTCTTCCTTAAACTACAGTAAAGGCCATGCAGATATATAACTACACCAGATAAACTTGGGTAGAGGTTCAGAGAAAGCTTTCTGAAGGAAGGGTATTCGAATTGGAATCTGCCAAATGGGTAGAACTCAAGTAGAGGGGAGAGTGGAGGTAGAGAAGGAAGAGGAGTTTACTTTTTTAAGAAACTTCCCTTCAGTGGAAATAACATGCACAAAGACTCTTAATGCAGGAGAGAACTTGATACTTTAAAAGCCCTAAAAGCAACCCAGTATGTTTGGAAAGAGAGAAAGAGAGGTGGAGAAGAGGGTGATGATCATTGCTTATAGCATAAATTTGAGTTTGTTTTACATTTTATGTATTTTGCTTTCTACCCCACCCCCTCAAGCAAGGAAGTGACAGGAGGATATTTTCTGTTTTCTCTGCTCAACCTTGCAAATAAAAATCATTCACAAGGGGTTCTATATATATAACCAAACTGTAATATTCTGTGTAAGTATTAGATGTAAATTAAACGGTCCCTTGATGCCCAACTTATCTCTTTGTATGCACTCTAATCCTTTATTTGTGTTTATGCTCTGTAGTCAAAGTGCTGCAACTAACTGCCCAAAAAATTTTATGATACTCAGTACAAAAAAAGTGGGGTGGATGAGTACTAATTAAACCTAAGTAGTAAGAGACTTCAGGAAAAAGATTTCTGTATCTCTCCTAATGGGATGAATGTCATGTTCCAATTCCTACTTTATGTAAAATCCATTATACAGTATGTAAAATAATTCTCCAAATCTTGATTTCCTCAATTGAAAATGACCCTGAGCATAAACTATAAGAGGAAGGTTTGAATTTCTTGATCTTTGGTACTCTTTTGTTCTCTCAGTATGTGGTGTCTTAAATCAGCAGAATAATTTAGGAATGGTAGATATTGAAACAACTAATTTTTCTTTTCTGTAATCTGCATAGACTTCAAAATGCCTACAAAGCACCAAGTGCCAGTTCATATAATTTGTTGGCAAGGATAAAAAGAAGAAAGGAAATTATTTCCTAAGCGTGTGAATCAGCCCAGCTTTAACAGATATTTTTCTGTCATGTGCAGCCTGAGGGCTTATGCCTATCTGAGCTTTATTTGACAATTACCACTTGCCAGCATAATTAAATGATAATTTATAAATACTAAGAAAGCATAATGGGGAAGAGCAAATAGGTGCTTATCAGGGCACTGAATAAAGTTGATCTGCTTCAGTGGCCATTTTCATCTCTTATCTTGGTTGTTAACTGGTCTCACTTTGTGTGTGTGTTTTGTTTAGGCTTGATACTTGTTAAGGTGTTATTATCTACCTCATATATACCTTTACCTTCATACCAAATTCTAAATATTTCCTTTGGTATTCTTTTGTAGTCAATGTATTTATGAAATATTATTAATGTTTTAATTATGATGTCATTTAGTACTTAGATTTGCACATATTACCAGAGAAGCTCTAAATAAATTAGTAATTTTTCTGTTTATTCCCCCCCTTCCTTCTGTTTTCAATGAATAAGTTCTTTTCTGTGTTGTGTGTGTTATTTGCTTTTAATCGGTTTTTTTAATCACCTGGATTTTGCAGTTAATTACATTCCATAGAGTCTCTTCATCTATTTCCTAGAAGGCTGGCAGATTTTTTGTAAGTAAGCAAGAAAGCGTACATGTAAGCTGTGGACTGTGGCAAGGAGGGCTTCCCAATCTTGCAGTGATAAGATGATACTTTATATGCGGCATGACAATTTTGCTATATTCCTACTGAATACAGAAATTACCCAAAGAAAGAATTCTGGAGGATAGGAAGCTTTTGTCATATCAGTGTCTCTTCTTAAATTTCCTTACCTATTATAAATATTAGGACAATCACTGTAGAAGCTGTTGTTAGGCCATGGACAGAAACAGATTTGTCCTGGTTTCCTAGATAAAGCAGTGCAAGAGCAATCATCTATTTGAATGGAAACAAACCATCAGAATTACAAAAAAAAAAAAATTCCCACACCTTTAGAAAAGCAGGTTCAAGGAAAGCAAGTGGGTGGGGAAAGCAAGATACTTTAGTGGGTCATGAAGAGACTGAGGTCTGTCACTACCTTTCTGTCCTATTTTTTAAGCCATGGTGAAATTAAATAATTTTAGTGTCTACTGATTAGGGTTGTGGTGGTTTGAGTGAAGAGTGTGGGAATGGCTTATCAGGAGAACAACAAAATAAAGGGTTTGCATGGTTAAAATCTTCAATTCCCCAAATTATTCAGCATTTTGTCCTTATAAATAGCAATTATTTGCCCTTTTCAAAGCTGAAAAATTATCTTTCATATTCAAATATTTAAATATACAGTGCCATCACTGGGGCAAAAAAAAAAAAACCCTCCTAATGTCAGAACAGATTTTTATACAAGGAATAATTTGAAAGTGGTGGATTAGTTTCCACCTTTTGAAACACAGTGCTTTCTGTAATCTTCAAACATTATTTAGGATAATGGAAGCCATCATCCTGGTTCTCAAATGTTAGCACTTCCATTAGAATTTGCAGCTACCTCTTATTTTTTATATTAAAATACAAGGCTTAAAAGGTATTATCTTACTAAAGGGGGGCAATTGTAGAGATGATTTGATTGAATAAAGGAAAATGTTGTACAGGCCTTTTAAGATCAAGGATGTATTGATGGAAAGCTATCATTAGGGACAATTAATGTTCTCCAAGGGAAGAAATTGATTATGGACAAAGATGGACCCTAAGGAGCAGATATGTCTTAATATTCTAAGGCCTTAAGGATTATACATTTCATTCACAGCATCTGTTTTTTAACCCTTTGTAACGACTAAAACGCTAGCTCTATTCTTGTAGAATTACATGATTAACTTAAAAAAGAGACTGTACCTTGTAAAGGATGTTTATTGTAATTGACATTTGATTCTTTTAAACAATATTAAAATAACTAAATTTGTAGTGTCTTTGCTCTATATTATTGCTCTTTAGAGTAGCTCCGGACATAGATTTATAGAAGAGCAAAATTAGATAGTGATGGCCAGTTTTCAGCATCGCGGAAATGTGGTAATGCCCGATAATTATGGTTAAAGACATGCTTTCATAAGAAGCCCCTGAACTTCAGCTGCATTTATGTTTCCAAATAGCATCTCCCTTTAACTTTGCTTGTCCCTTCCTATAGATCTTGTACAAAGCATTCATCATGTTGTTAGCCAGTCCCTAGCAGCCGTGGATCACAATTGGGTACTTAATAAGGTGGCAACCCTACTGGGAACATTTCACATAATTATTCTTAGCAGAAAGAAGATTGTTACAGCTTTTTTTTTTTCTTTTTGAATTTGGCAAAATTCCAGGTGATTCAGTTTGTGCTCCAAGTACCCGTGATATATCATTGGTGAATTACACTTTATATATAGTCTGCATCGCCACTTCCCTGGAGTATATATTGCAAGCCAGGACAGTGAATTGAATTGTACATTTGGACTCTTCATATGTGGAGCTAGCCCCACTGCACGTGGTTGAGGCAAACTGATTTTTGGCTACAGATTTCAGAGGATGTCAGTCTGAGCAGGAATGCTTTTGAAAATCAGTCTCTCAAGACTTCACTGCACTCTTTGGTGAGGTATTATGGTTATTGCTCGATAATGGGAGAAAAGCATATATAGAAGGAGTCAATATCTGATCCAGAGAGCTCTGTGATTTTACATATTAGTTAAACCAAAAGAGTTTAAACCCTGGACCTTAATTTTGAGGAATAATTGTCATTAATTAGCCAAGACCATTAAAAGGGTTTGCACTCTAAATTCTCATACTTTAAAGCTTCATTTTGATTATCTTGGACTTTAGACATTATACCTTTCATTCATCACCGCTGAATAAAATTTCCCCCAAATTTCAAACTATTTGGGCATAATCATTTTAAGGGAATAGTAGATAAATGAACATGACATATTATTTCACAGTGCTACTGGATTATGAGTTTGATTCTCCCAGTCAATGTTGCCAACTAGTATATCTTAGTAACAGATAAAGTAACAGAGACACAATCTGAACCTATACCTATAATTCTTGGCTGTAAAAATTTGGAAGGGGAATGGTTTACACTAATAAGTACCAGATCTATTGACTTCAAGTGACTCTTAATGACCTATGACTCTTGTAGCCAAACCATGTTGGAAAGGCTTCATTGAGCTTGTCCAGAACCAGGAGATAAGAGTCTAGGAGACATGTATATTCTATCTTGATTAAAGCCTAGGAAATAAGCCCTACTCGTGTGCTGCAGACAGAGGATGAGAGGGGATAAATGAGCCTTCGGGGTGTTGGGGAGACAATAGCATGAAGCCCCAGATAATCAAAAAGGGGTGTGCACAGTGTGCTGAGGCTGCCACCAGGGGAACAAAATGGTGAGAAATGACCCAGATTCGGGAAAAACTGCTTTCTGCGCTTGTCCTGCAGAGAGTTTGGCAAAGCAGAATTGTCTTTAAATTGAACTTCGTTGAATTATCTTAGTGACATTACTGTGGAGC
>RJWT010003389.1:0-36621 GCA_004365215.1 Cuniculus paca | reverse complement strand
CTGTAGGAAGTGGGGGTGGGGGGGATGACGATGAAGGCTGGTTGAACATGAATGAATGAATGAGCAGGTTCACTAAGGATAACCAGCCAGACGCAGCTGCCAGTTTCAGCTCTTCTGAAAGCCTCCTGTAGATCCTTACCAGATGTGACTTCTGGGCTTCAAATGGACTCGGAGATGAATCAGGATAAAGAAAGCCCCCAGAATCCTCACATGTGAGTGCGCATGGCTGAAGTATGTTGCTCCAGCCCTGGCCACCCCTGGTCCCTAGACTCCACACTCAGCACGCTGCATTGTGTTGAATGCAGTGGTATTAGCAGGGCGCTGTGTGCCCAGGAGTCTGACTGCTTTGGTTCTAATCCAGCTCAGACCACTCCTAGCTGCATGGCTTTAAATATACTACTCACTTTACAGAAGCTTCAGCTTTCTTATCTGCAAGGTAAGGGACAGCAGTAGTACCACTTGGCCTAATTTTAGAACAGTACAGTAGGTAGTTCAGGGAATGTGCTTTGCTTGTTGGTGAGTGGGTTGACAAATGAACATTGTTTTGTGTTCCTAAGTTTGTTA
Organism: Cuniculus paca; assembly: GCA_004365215.1. Lineage (NCBI taxonomy): Eukaryota > Metazoa > Chordata > Mammalia > Rodentia > Cuniculidae > Cuniculus > Cuniculus paca. The sequence continues at coordinate 36,057 of RJWT010003389.1, read as the reverse complement.
TGAAACAACAGAAAACCAAAAAAGCAGCAAAGAAGACCTCAAGGGAGCTCTCAGAGTCTGGACTCAGAGATGGCCTTGGCCCTGGCCTTGGCTGCAGGAGGTGGGGTGGGTATGGTGAGGGGCGTAGTTTTTTACTCTGTTTGCAAAGACAGCCCCAGAGCCAGCGCTGATCCTGGACACCCTTGAAGCCACACCATCCTATCACAGTAATGGCAGTCTGGCAGCAATGGCAGTCATGTGACTGGGTGGTTCGTGTGTCAGTGTCAGCTCAGGGGTCACAGAGCTGATGGCATTAATTAGGCTGCCCTCATGGTTAGCGACAGAGCCTTGAGAAGGAACAGGGCTGACATATGCTTTTCCGTGCATATAGAAATTACATGAATTACAGCCATTGTACACTGACCTCTACTTTGGGGTCACCACACTTTCGGCAAATTAGTCCACTTTGGATTAACTTTTCCCACTTACAACATGAAACAATTGGGTGCTGATTTCCAAGAGGTGGGTCAAACTTCAGTGGAACTTTTTGTAAAGATATAACATGAAGACAACTTTTGACAGAGAGGAGACAGAGTGACAGTAGAGAGGTGAAGATTTCCCTTGTGTTAGTTCCGATTGGCCCAGATTCCCTAGAGGATGGGCAAAGGCTGACTCTGCTTGGACTTTGGAAAATTCCCATAATTCCAAGTTGGGGGTCTATGAATATCCTGAATTGACCCAATCACAGTGCACTCACATCTGACCAGCTGTGTTCACTAATGGAGGAGGATTGGAGTTGCTGAAGTGCATGGCGTGTGGCCATTCCTACACAGTAAATGGTGTGTTTCCATCACTGATGGAGGAGGGGGACGTGACATTGATAGAGTGATGAGTTTGGGTGAGCCAGGAATCACTAGGGCAAAGCCTGGAGTTGGGGATGTTTTTTCTGTGGCCAAGACAGAGGGGAAGTAGGGGAGTCTGTGACAATTGAGGCAGGAAAGCAAGCAGGATCTCATCGTAGAAGCTTGGGAGCCCAAACAGGGTATGCTATTTGCTGACTGCAACTGGCAGTGAGAAGCCACGAAATGTCCTTGGAAAGGAAACATACAGAGAAGAGCTGTCCCTATGAGGAACTGTCATTGGCATTCTCCACCCGAGAGGCCCACACTAGGACTCCACTGCCCCAATTGTTGGGGAAGACCTCTGTCCCCTCACTTCTGCTTCTAGAATGACATGGATACTTCATGTATCACACCCTGGATCCTTCTGTGAGCCAGAACAGGGGACAGAGAAAGGAAGGGGCCATGTCTTTGTCCTTTTCCTGGATGGCTCCATTTCAGTGGGCTCATTTGCATTTCCAGTAAAGCAGTTCATGCTCCAGCCTCACAGCACCCGGGACACCTATTATTTGTGGCCACTGTGTCACATGAGTTAATTCATCAGAAGTTCTTGCACCACTGCCTGGTACACGGTAAGCTCAAAGATGTATCCTACTGTTGTTAACATTGTCCTAACCAGGATTACTGTCTTTCCCTGCCAACAAACATCAGACCTATCTTTGAGTATTTGTTGACCTGAAATGAGCCCCCAAGACATCCAGTCAGCAAGAGCAGTGGTCACACCACCCCAGGACACCCACTTCCTCGAACGATGTCCTCAGATCACAACACACATCAGAGGACGTGAGGCTGCAATCACTCCCGACACACAGAGATCTCTTTCAGTCAGTGTGGCCCACACTGACTTTTTTTGCATATGACTGTTGGCCTCCTACAGAAGTAGGGGCTCTCGTGTTTAGAAAATTTATTTCTCTTTCTAATTCAATGAGCCTTTCCCTGAACTCTGCAAGGATGAGTGCACACCTCTCATTTGTCCTTTAGTGGAGATGAGGGGAATAGGTGGCTCATTTTATTAGCAACGGTGACGATTACAAGGCTTTTTGTACAACTTTCTGGTCCCGTAAACACTTTGAGGGCACGTGCAGCTGTCACCGCGAATAGCACTGTGGCTGGTTCAGGCTGCGCAACTTGCCCACCGTCGCAGAGCTGGAGAGTGACCGAGTGGGGAGTAGCCTGGGCTTCCCAAACAGCTGAGTGTGCCTCTAACGTGAGGAATTCCAGGTGCTCTAAGTAATGTGCACTGGGCAATTTTTATCTCCATAGATATGGGAACTAATCCCACTTGATATTGAATGGGATTGAAATCTACCCTGACGTGGTCCGCGAGGCACACCTGGGACCAGTGTCCTGGCTGACGAAGGTGAGGCTGTGTCCACCACCCTGAAATAAGCAGCAGCCTGGGCTTGGGATGCGAGAAGAGCTTCTGTCCCACAGGAAGATGCCGGAGTCTTTAAGGATGGCGGCCCGCTTCTCCTTGAAAAGACCGACCTGCCCCCCCAAGCCTGCTGGGGTTTTCAAAGCCTAGATAGATGCAGGAATTGCCTCACAGCTCACAGGAGGGAAATTAAGGCAGCACAAAGCTTTCTGGAGCACAGGAAGCTTGCTGCCTGGCCCTCCCCCTGGATGGCAGGTGGGCGCCAGAAGCCACCAGACCCTGTCCTGCACGGCCTCTGCACTGGCCCTGGTAACAATCTTTAAAGGACACAGTCAGTGTCTGCCCAGCCCACAGCCCAGACTAACTCCATGTTCCCTGAGTCTTAAGCAGAAGAAAATAACTTGGTTTGCATGAAGCACCCGGGGATGCAGTGTTCTCTCTGGTTGGGCTGTTGTTTTCTCCTTACTGAAAAGAGAAACTTAGCATTTGTTCCTCCAAGGAAGTCCCCTCTCCATCTGGAATCAATGGAGGGGACCGCTCAGCAATCACCCCGAGGATCGGCTGAAGTTTACAAGATCCTCATCTTGGGGGGCCTGGCTGGCTGCAGAGCCCGGGTAAGAAGTCTCTCCTCTCTGGGGCACCGGCTGGAAGCCAGCCCAGGGCTCTGTGATGGGAAGTTTTTCTGCTTTTCTGTCATATCAGGAGGCTCATGCTGAAAGGAGTCTGGAGTCCAAGGTGGCTCCCGCAACACCACTCCAATCCCTTCCGGTTTCAGGTTCAACGTCAGGGTGATGCCAGGGCTCGGGGCTTCAAGGCTGAAAAGTGGGAAGAGTAGGGATGATTCTCTTCAGCAGCACAAGGGCACAAGTATCTTTTGATCACCTACCATGTGTGCGAGGGGAGAAAAAGCATTTTACCAAACCCTCCCACAAGTGCTTGGAAGCTGTAGGTGGCATCCTCACTGAATGGTTGAGAAAAATGAAGATCAGAGAGGTTGGGCAGTGTGCCCAAGACTGCACAGGAATGTCATCTCACGGGTCTCCGGTGATACTGACCCTGTAAATGCTCAGTAGAAGCTTCCTACCCATGGGGGGATCTGATACACACTCACACACACACACATGCACACACGCACACTCTCACACACACACATGCACACACATGCACACACATCCTATGTGCAACAACATTGAAATCATGCCATACTAATCCCACATCACAGAACCATTTTGTGCTCACAACTGTCACAGGGGGAGCACTGTTTTTTCTTCAGCAAAGGGCCACAAACACCTGCACAGTTCCTTAGTCTCCTCTTCACTGGGCATTCAGTCTCTGTCACACCTGCTCACTTTGTCATCAGAATGAACGCTGCTAGAGACAATGCAGGGACAAAGTGATCTGGCTGTGTGTCAAACATTTGATTGACAATAATGGATGGTGGATGGTGTTTGGCCCTGTTCCATAGTTAGTCAAAGTTGGGTTAACAACAGTCTTTATTACTATTATTATTATTTTTGGCCTTGGTGTTAATCAGGTAACGCCTCCTTCCTGGAGGAGGCACCATTCAAGGTTCATTCTCGTCCAACAGGCAGGGTCTGGATATAGATCTGAGAGGAGACCAAAGTGACCAGAGGCTCCAGCAAGAAGGACAGAATGCAGAATGGTCCAGTACAGGAAGACCGCTCTAGGGCCAGCTGGTGCGGAAGTCCCCAGGAGGTCTGGATGCCAACTAGGGCTGGGTGACTGGGGGATCTGCAGTGTCCCCTGAATTTACAGGTATTCTAGGTTGCTCCATGCAAGAAGACATTGAAACCTGAGTCTGTGGTGTTTGGAAACAAGTTTAGAATCATTATGGAACACAAGAGGAGTAAGTGCCTATGGAACCTAGCTGACCTAGAGGCCTGGGGACAGGGATGGGGATGGGGTCCAAGGGAGGGAGCCCTGTGAATCAGAGGCCAGGGGATGAAGCCTCGGCTGACTGTGTGATCTCAGCACAGTTACTGGAGCCCTCTGTGTGCTCCTGTAACTTTGGTGCATAATGGGTGCCCTAAAAGAGTGTGGTGGGGGTGACAGGAGATGAAATACACGATGCACATGGGTCACACCAAGGACATCCTAGGGTCTTTAGGAATGTGCAAGATGCTGCTTTTGCTTAGGGTCCAGGTGTGCTGCTTGCAGAGCAGGTGTGTACAGCGGCTCTCCTGATGCCCAGGTCAGAAGGTTCCTCCTCCTGCCAGGTGCTTGAGGGTGGCAGGAGCTGGCCCATGGCCCTCTTTGCTCCCTGCCTGCTAGGCCTGCCCAAACACCCAACCTTGCTCATCCCCTCAGCCTTTGCACATACTTTTCTATCTTCATTGCCAAGTTTTTCCTTTCTTTTTCTCTTTTTGCAACCTTCCAAGGCCCTGGCCAAAGCCTGCCTCGTTGGTAAAGGCCTCACTTTGTTCCAGCTGCAGCCCCAGTAAAACCCAGATCTGTCCAGATCACACTTCTCTCGCTTTTGCAACACCAGCCACTGATATCTCTTTATTTCCAAAGCACTGGGTGGAAAAGATTGCACAGATCACAGGATGCGCAAATGCAAAGATGCTATAGCCACTGCTTTTTGACTGTCATGTATGAAACCCATGGGGTGGGTCTTTCTCAGCATTCCCTTCTTACAACACCCAATGTGGCAGGAATCACTTTCTTCTTGGATAAAAGAGGACACTGGGGTTTCAAGTGACACATTATTGCGAGACCTGCATCTGCATCAGCTGGTCCTGGAGCCTTCAGAACTTGGCTTTAAAGGTGCACAAATCAGCACTCTCCTTGGCACTGTTCCCACGCACAGAGCTGTGCTCACCCAAAGGGACCCCTTTGAGCCGTGTCCTTGAGTTGGCTGTGTCACCCTGCCAGGCTGGGCAACTTCTACGGGCACAGAGCACTAACCAACCTTGCAGAGGTGCCTTTGAGAACCCACAACTCCTGACAGTGAGGAATCTGAAAATGGAGATATCTTCCAAAGGCACAAATATGAATGAGACAGAAACAATAGTCTCATTCTTGAACCAAGGAGAAGGCTTAGAGTGTGTGGTTTTATTCTACATTGCAGTCGTCATGAAACAGGCTTTTTGGACAAAGGGGTGAGATGTTGCTCACTGCATGCTCGTCCAGCTGCCTGGCAAGAGGGGAAGCTGGTCCAAGCAGCAAAGCCTTAGAAAGACCTTGAGACTCTGGAATGAAACTTGGCCATGAGCAGAGTCATGGCACTGGGAAGACGCCCCCACCTCTGTCCCTAGAACCACTGGAGCCTGAAAATGTGATTCAGTGAAGGACCTTGAGATGAGAGGCCATCCTGGATTATCTGTTGGGCCTTGATGTCATCACAGGGCCTTTAAACTCAGTATACCCTTCCCTGCCGGCCTTAGATAGGGAAGAAAAGGCTTAGGCAACAGCAAAGTTGCTGACTCTGCCAAACAAGGAGGAGAGTCTGTGCACCAAGGAACAAGAGAAGCTTCCAGAAACTGAAAAAGGAAACATTTTCCCACTTAAATCTCCAGAAAGGAGATGCACCCTTGCTGACACCTTGGTTTTAGCCCTCTGAGACTCATGCCAGGTTTCTGACCTATAAGATCACGCTTCTGTGTTTCCAAGTTGGTGGCAATTTGTCAGAAGAGTGACACAGGGCTAACCAGACATCCATTCTGTGGCTTCTCCCACCAACACGACACCCACCCCTCCACCCAGACTGAGGCCCAGCCAGGTGCTTTGACCTAGACAGGAACTTTCCAGAAGGGAGCAGGAAGACAGGCAAACAGGGACAGAGCTCAGAGCTCACTCCATGTGGTTTGGTTGGAAGAACATCTTCCCACCCCACCTAAGGACACACAGTTCATGTAACCTGCCCGGGCACAGCATGGGGCAAGGGGACATGACCGGGCCATGTTCTCTGGCAGCCTGGGTGCCCACCTGCCTTCTTGTGGCCTAAGGAGCTCAACATAGCTCAGCCTCCAGCTTTGATGCAGGATCACACCTGTGCCTTTGGATGGCTTGAGGACCACTCCAATAGGGACTTGCTACTGGAGTTTTGTGGATGGTAAATAAATTATAGTTATCATTTGGCTATTTCATGGATAGGTGATGCTTGTTTTTCTTTCAAATATAAGAAACAAATCTCTCAGGTTTACCAAATGAGTATTCAGGGACAGCTAGCAGTGGCATCTTCTTTGTTTGAAGTTTTGAAATTTTCATTAAAACAATAGATGAATATAGTTTTACAATCAAATGATGATGCAATAATTATGACCAAAAAGAGGATTCCCTACTTTAACCAGTCCACCCTTCAAAGTCTTGCTTTTTAGAAAATAAATGTTACTTTTTATGATATTTCTTCCAATTTTCTAAATGATACCCATAAAACTATAATCTGTAGATTTTTTTCTTTCAAATAGTTCCTTGCTATGGAAGATGCTGACTTACTATCTTAAAACATGCAAACACACACACGCACGCACAGACACACCTTCTATGTAGTTTTAATGTACATTTTTGGTAAGTTAGAATGTTTGGATAAGTTAAATATTAAACTGTATAATATACTCAGCTGTGTAGTATCCTTTAATTATACACTTTTGTTGTGGAAGCTATTTCCCCTGAAGTTAATAACGATTTATTATTTGTAATTTGTTTACAAAATTTTCTGTAGTTATTGCTCATTCATTTTTACCTTCAAAATAATTGTAAGACAACTCATAATATGGGCAATCACTGGTAATTTACCAGTATCCTTTTATGTCCTATTCTCCTTCTCCAAGGTGCCCCCTCCCCCTTGATTCCACTACTCCACTCTGCTTGGACAGATTATAATTAAGGAAGATTCCTTCACACCTTTCTTGGGATTTGTCTTTGCTTTTCTTTGTTGAATGCCCCTATCATTAATTCTGTTCTCCTTTACTATGGATTTGATGTCTTATTAAACTGGAAAAGGTATTCTGGATGCAGAAGGCAATCCATGGGAAATACATACCTTGATCCCTTCTGTTTCTGAGAATGTGTTTATTCTATTTTCACATTTGATTAACAATGTGCAATTTTAAATTGAAGGTCATTTTTTTCCTCAAAATAAGAAAGAATTTGTTGGTCTGTTTTCTGAATTCTAGTATTATTATTGACAAACTCGGTGCCTTCAGTTTTATTATCATTTGAATCTCTATTTTTGTTCTGTAAATGTATAAGATGTTGTATTTACTTTGAAACTGTACAGGATTGTGCTCTAATGTTGACAGCTGGCCATTTTGGGGAGGTATGCTAGCTTTCAAATTGCACGTGTTCTACACTGAAGAAATTTCTTGTATTACATCTTGAAATATTTTCTCCTGTTTTCACTTTTCTCTTTTCCTGCAGCTCGTGTGAACCAAATATTTGATCTCTTCAACTTATCTACTTTTCTTTATTATTCCATTACACCTGTACTTGACTTTTAACTTATTTTCTAAGGGGATTTTTCTAACTACATCTTCTAACTCTGCTGTAGGAGTTTTTCTATCAGACATTTTAAAATGCAAAATTCCTTTCTAATTCTCTGAATATTCTATTGCACTTGAAAGTTTTTCCTCTGTGATATTTTTTTCTGGCTTCCCTTTGTAATTTTAATTATTTGTAATCTTCTTCTAGTTAGTATGGTTGCTATTTCTTTTGACTTTGTTTTGTATTTGTTTTGAGGACTATGTCTGAAGCATGGAACTTTCATCAGATAAATGCCTGGACTTGGTTGTCAATTCCTATTTGGGCGTGAGTGACTAAATATGTTAATAAAAACTGTTTGTGCTTAGATATTAGCCCCATAGTCTTTTCTCTCAGCTCAGTCATTTCCCCCTAGGTGTGTCGTGGTTGGCAGAGGATAGGAGTCCAACAGCAGAACAGGGCTGCAGCTTCCACGTTCAGTCTACCTAGTGACCTGAATCTGTGCTACACCTTACCCTGCTCTAACTGGGGCTACTTTCTCTGAGTGACAGACACTGTGACAGTAACCTTGTCTTCTGCTGCATGTGAGGGGGGCCTCTGGAGCTCTGCATCCCCCTTAAACACAACTCTGGTTAGACCTCTTCATTTCTGCTCTGTGCACCACCCTTGTTCTCAAAAGGACAATTGCTACCAGTTTACAAACCTCCCCCAGATCCTTTGGAAAAACTCAATTTACTTTTCACAAGGGTCCTTCCAGGGTGCTAGACCCAGATAAAGTGACTTCTGTTACCACTTGCAAATTCATTTTTCTGTCTTACACAATTTTGCAGCTATCTATCATTCTATAGTGTTTTCTCTACCTTCCTGGACCTTAGGGTCCAGTAGCAGCATCATACAAGGGGCTCATTAATAAAAATGTGGGAAATGTGAACTGCCATTGAAAAAGAAAAGCTAACTAATGTTCTTCAAGGGTGGCTTCCAGGAGAATGTAATTTCTGGATTAGGTGTTGAAGAGAAAATAGGAGATTTTTAGATGAGTACAAGGATGAAGGACATCAAAGAGCAATGGGCAGCTTGAGGAAGAAGCTGAAACCACAGCAGGCATGGTGTGAAGTAAAGAAGTCAGAGACAGAGCTGGGGTAGCCCGTACCCTCAGCCTGCATGCCATAATGATTCTCAACCTCGTTTTGAAGCTCACAGGGAGTCAGTGAAGGTACTGGAAAGGCTACATTTGACATAATTTTTCTTGGAGAACAGGATAGAATAAATGGTATCTTGGGAGAAAGTCATTTGCAGTGAGGGAGCTGTGGGAAGCAGACCAACAGTTTGGGAAAGATCAAATAGACATTTCTGAATGTTTAGTTACTGTAAACGAATCATCACTGGGGTTATGTTTCAGAGATCTCTGCTTGTTGAGGTTCCTGAGAAGGGTGCAGGATTCATACTGAGCCCTGCAACCTAGCATTTTTTTTTTCTTTTTCCATGTGAAGTCTCCATCCCAATACTTTCTTTCTCCAGGACATTAGGATCATGTTCAACAGTGTGACACAGAAACTTCTCACGGCTCCAAGAAGATCAGTCATAGTTCCTTGGCACGATTTTCTGCAGCAGGGAAAATGAGCTTGAGGTATCAAGGCTAAGACACGCCAGATTCACACTGGGTGATGTGGCTGCATTTGATCTACTCTGGCCTTTTCGACTGCCTAAAGGAATTCACATCACCCCAGTCAGACAGTGGAGTCCAAGGTCCTCACAATGAGATCACTTGCCTGGCGCCCCATGGTTATTTTGGTGGCCAGAGAACACGGGAAGGAAGGCCTGGCTGGTCCTGTCATGCATGTTCTTCCTGCTGCTCTGTGCTTGACCCTTGCTGTTGCAGAGGATGTGATGGGGATGAGGTCAGGTCGTAGCTTACCTCCACTGACACCTGGATTGAAGAACTATATTTATCATCTCCGCTTTAGTCTTACATTCAACAGAGATGTGATGTGACTCGATAGCATCGTGCATGCATCAAAGATAGGATTAGAATTTGAACCCAGACACTCCAGTCCAGTAGTTGATGCCTTTACCACTGGCTCATTCACAGTCCTTTCTGCCTTAATGGTCCAAAAAGGCATCTCATTGCTTAAAGAAGTTCATACTCATCTTTCTTATCATTTCTTTTTTTCTTGTTGTTAGCATATGCTTCCAATACATAACGAGTACATTCATCTCCAAGAGCTGGTATGGTGTGAGTCCATATCACATCTCAATCCTCTTTACTTCCCATTTTCTTCTCCCTCTTCTCTCCTTCCTCTTTCTAACCTAGATTTCCTTTCCAAAAGATCTCTCTCTCTCTGTTTTCTACTATTTACCTTTTATTTGATCTCTAATTACTGTATCCTTTGGGTTTCTCATCTAAGAGAAGACATGTGATATTTAAGCTTTCATATCTGGTTTATTTCACTGGGCATTACGGTCTCAAGATGCACCAGTTTCCTACAAATGACTAGAATTTAATATTCCTTTATGACTGAGTAAGACTCCCTTGTAATACAATGTCATTAACTCTTTGGGGAAGACACCTAGAAGAGGAATAACTGAGTCTGATTGAGTTTCTAATTTTAGTTTTTCGAAGAATCTCCAGACTGACTTCCGTAAAGAAGAAACCCAAAATATCAACAGGAATCCTGGGCAGCAAGATCAAAGCAGGAGACGCTCCAGTTCCAGAGCTCAGGTTCAAACTCCTCAGCAAGGCTCAATCCGCGTTTGGTCTCAGATTCTGTTCATCTCCCACCTCCACCCTGCTCGCTGTAGACTCATCTGATGGCCTGCAAGCCAGGACCCCAGCAGTCCCTCTTTACAGAGACTTTTCTCTCCTTCGAGCACCCAGCTCACTGTCACCCCCCAAACTGCCTGGGTGTCATCAATGGACCTTTCATGATTAGGAAGAATATCAGCTCTGCCTGGAAGATTGTTCTGGCCCTTCCTTCCTCCAGTCATGGGCCCTGCCCAAGATGAAGTGGATTGTTACGGGATCCAGGGAGCCCAACATTCCCCTCTGCCTACCAGAGCATCTCCTGGCCTACTTAATGGTTGCTTTTATTGGCCCCCTACCACCTCCTGGTATAAGGCAGTGGTGGTGAACTATGGCTTGCACCCCACAGGCAGCTCTCTGTTATTAAAAGCTCTGACATGTTCACCGTCACTGGTATTATGTCAAGGATTGTGCCTGGCCAACCTCTACTTTTGTTATTCGCAACTCAGACTCTGACAAACAGAAATCACTTTAAAATATTTGCCAAAGTAAAGAAAAACGAAGGAGGGGCACGAGGGAAAGCAAGAAGGAAAAAATAAACTAGAGCCATGAGCCGCAGTCGCCTGGTAAATCGGAGTCCTTTTTATATCCCTGTTAACACACATATAAATACTGGGAATTCCCTTTGCTAAATTCAAGTTTGCAAAGCTTTGATCCTTCATAAAATTACATCATTTAGGAAGAAATCACTACATTTTTAAAAACGATAAGCCAGACTTAATACTGTGATGTGTATAATGGCAGAAAAAATAATAAAATCCAGAAAGCAATTGCCACAGTGTAGTATGCACCCCCACCCACACATGCACACCAAGAAAAGCTCTGCTTTTGCTGAGTTCGCAGTAGCTGAAGCCACTAATGGAAACCGTCTCCAAATCCACACTGACCAGAGGATGGAGTCAGGAGATGAACTGCGTTAATTGATCTGCTATAAAACTTCGAAAAACAAAACACATAAAACATAAAACACAGGTAAAAATATTTCTCACCGCTAAGAATTCTACAGAGTAATAAATTTTAAAAGGAAAACAAAGAAAACTTCCCAAGAGGTCAAACCAGTCTCTCATGATGTGCTAAGGGGGATACTTTCCTTTCCTTTCCTTGTATGTCATGGTAGAAGCATTCTTTCCACAGTTTGCTGGGCTGGAAAACATGTCCAAGCTCTAATTAACATGGGGTCCACTTTCCTCCTGCAAGGCTGACCCTGGACTGCACGAGCACAGTCACTGCAGGACAGTTGGTTCTGAATCAGGTCTGCCTCTTCCAACCCTGCTGGCAAGTTGTAATCAGCCACAGATGGGAAGAACGACCGATATAAAGAACACAGTCCCACAAACTACAAAACAGAGCACATTATCCACAGAGGAATTTTGGCCCACTTATAGAGCTTTTGTTGCAGTCTTTGGCTCAGATCTTAGGTCACCTTGCAGCTTTGAGACCTCCATTGCTGGGTATCTCCTGTAGTTAACTTGCTCTCATACCGTGGTTTGCTAGGGATCCCCTCCCCCGGCCCCTTTACAAACTCTTTCCTTCAGGGGAAATGGAAAGCCAAGTGGAATTTCAGCTCTACATAAAGTCCTGCAGGGGAAACCTAACATTCTATGCTTCTGGTTCTGTGAAAGAATGTTTGAAGTAGATTCCAGGTACTGCACATTGAAAAAGCATAATAACAAATGTTACTACTGTAAAAATGTCTCATTTTTCTTTGCATGGAAGAGGGAGAAGGGGGCCAACACAGGAGGCTGACTTCGTATCCGCATGTCTAATATTCTAAGAAATCTTGGAATTTTGATAGACTTAATCCTGACCACAAGAGCGTATAAAATAGCAGAACCCTGCTGCCAACAAAAACCAGGACCACACCAGAAAAGCCATCGGCTTTCAAGCGGCGACCTGCCAGGTCTTGCCTGGCAAAACCCCAGCTAATGAATCAGTGCACAGTGTCTCACTCTATCAAGCTGGACTTGGCTTTGCCCCCAGCCTAGCTGAGATCTGAAGTGGCCGTTGCTGTTGAACGCGCTTCCCTTCATGGCCAAGAGGCTGCGGTCCTTGGGCTGCATTCACCGGGAAAGCCAACTTTGCACACATCCATGGCCTGTTGATTGTGAAAACTCTTACGTCCACGGTTCACAGTTCGTTCTCTCTCTCCCCACCCCCATAAGTTTCCCCAAACTTCTTTATGGATTATGACAACTCACAGATCTTTCTTTGTCTTTTCCTGGTTGCTGCCGTTTAGAAAGCTGTTCGTCATATGATTTCAATACAAGCTCTTGTAATGTGATTACATTAACTGTTGTGCAATATCGTCTCACAGAACCAAACCACAGAGTTCTTTTTTTAACTGCACTGAAAACGTCTGAGCTCTATCTTCAGTCTCTTTATTCTCCAGGGCAGCCACTAACGCTCAGTTGGTAAAGGGGCCAGGCATGAAGAGATGTGTGAATGTGTATTTAGACAATGGGCGATGGCTGAGGGAAGGATGTGGCGGAAGGCAGGAAAAGGGTGTTCATTCATCTTGGAGTCAAAGTAAGTTCTCCTTCTTTGCTTCAAAGTTTCGAGTCACCGTGGCACCTGGGAATTCATGCTTCCCACCTGGCCCTGGGTGGTATGGTAGGGCTGACTTCTGTCTTCTCCTTAGTCCTACAGGAAGGGTTCCTGAAGCTTGGTGATTTGGAGCCTGAGACTGAAGGAGAGTGCCTTCTCCAGGGGTCTATGTGAAGAAACACCACTGCATAGGATTCTGATGTTGAAATTAATAATACATTAAAAGAAGGAAAGGGGAAGAAAAGGAAGGAGGAGGTGGAGGGAAGAAAGGCAATTTGACTCAGTTCCATTCACTGAATACCAGTTCATTCTGGCTGCTATAAAAAGTTATCATAAGCAGGTGCATTAGTCAATGCTCCTCAGCAGAGTTTTAATACCCAAATCCACAATTTAAAGGAGTAGAGGTTAGTTTGGCTCATGGTTTCAGAGAATTCAGTCCATGGTCAGCTTACTCTAAGGCAGAAATAGCATGGTGAGGTATAGCTGCTCACTCCATGGTAGCCAGAAAGCAGAAAGAGAGGCTAGGAGCCAGGGTCAAGAACACCTTACTATGTCACACCCCCATGACCCACCTCTTCTAACCTGGCCCTATCTCCCAATACGTGAGACTTGTTGGAAGACATTTTAGATCCAAACTCATAAAACAGGATGGCTCATCAACAATGGAAATGTATGTCTTACCACTCCAGAGGTTAGGAAGTCTGAGATGAAACACCAGCCAATTCAGCATCTGGTGACAGCTTGCACCCTGGTCCATAGATGGCATCTTCTCTAGGCACTTTCTCTCACATAGTAGGAGGCCAGGGAAGCTCTCGGGTCTCTTTCCAAGCACACTCGTCTCATCTGTGAGAGTGAAACCTCAAGACTTAGTTATCCCTGTAGACCTCACTATAACCTAGAAATCAGAATGTAAGCGTTCAGACCACTGCCAGTGAGTCCTAAAACTGTGTTCTCCCAACATAGCTATATATGTCAAGCGTCTTGTTGCTTTGTTTCCAAAGCAGTTTACTGTCAGAATTCCAACCCATTGTCTCAACAAAGGAAAAAGAACTTCAGGGCTCCACTAAATATAGGATAAAACAGGACCCCTACACTGCCTCTTGTCACAGAAATATTCTAAGAATTGTTTTATTTGGGTCACATATTTAGAATTTTTTCTTTTGGTTTAAAAGAAAAAGTCATCCTGTCATTTAGGAAACCGTGTTCATCATGTGTATGCATATGTGTGTGTACATATGTGTGTGCGTGTATGTGCACATGTACAATGGGCTCTACACTGGAGGAGATGAAACCCAACTTATCCTCAGAAGAGAACATTTGCTGCCCAAAGTTTCTGGTTCACCCCCAAACACTCAACCCAGATGTCTGGGACTTACTTATTTTTATTGTTGTTTCTTCTTAACATTTTATGAGTATGCAATGTGATAGGTATTGTTTCTGGATGTTTTTGTTCCAGCTTTATAATCAGTGCTATTTGTTTGATTTAGAGACCGTAGCGCTCAAATAGAGGACCAAAGGTGACCCTAGTTTTATAATTCTGGGGCAGCTCCTGATGCTTTTGATGAGTAGAAAAATGCTCTCCATGGATCTGTTCATAGCAACAATTCTATTCTTTTTCATTTCCATGTCTTCTCATCCTTTGATTCCAGCATGGAAGGCTCTTCCACGATGGACTGATGAACCTGCAAAGGTCATTTCCAGTAGATTCTTCCTGTCCCGCTTGGGGTCGTGGCCTGTTTCCAGTACGGAGCACACTCCTGGATACTTGTGTTAGGGTTCCTTTGGCAATGATGCTTCTCTAGGCAAAGGGTCTTGGTTTACAGAGTTTCACAAAGAGCCTGTGGCAATGACAGGCCTGGGGCCACTACCCCAGGAGCCCATGATACAAATGTCGTGAAGAGGCCCCTGCTTTTGAAGCACCCTTGAGAGATATCTCATTTGAAAACTCAGCACTACATAGTTGGAAATGCCTGCTCAAACTTGCCCAAAGAGTTGATAGTAAAACACTCTGAAGTAATATCTTCCTTTGAAAACACACAAAGAGTAGAAGCCAAGGGGCAGTGGTGAGCAGCAATACTTAACAACTGTCTCGCTGTGGAAAACCAGCCTGAGCTGTAGCACTTGCCTCTTCCAGGGGTGTAAATTCTTCCACCATGGCCCATAGATAGCATCGTGCCAGTGTGAGAGAGGTGCTCCAGCATGCGCCAGCTCAGCGTGACCCTGCTCCGGATGGTGACTCAGTGGATGGAAAGAGCACAGAACCTATGCATCATGATTTGGGTTGGATTTTCCAGACATGCTTTTTCTCAGCTTAGATAAATTACTTTAGCATCTCAGAAAAACAGGAGAAAACCACCTTTCTAGCCAGGTGCTGCTGCAGATGAAATGAGAAAATACCTTGGACATGGTCTTCAGTGTGAGCACGATTGTCTCCATCAGCAGTCACCATGAGAAGTGCCCGAGATTCCTGGCTTCTCTCATTCACTCCAGCATACCCTTCAGCGTGCTTAGTGCTGCTATTTCCACCCTGAAGAAACAAAAACTGAGTCCTGGAGAGGAGAACCCAGCCCAGGCCATAAAAATAATACCAGAGCAAACAGACATATCAACAAAGCTGATTTATTTCATCCTTAGGACCTGCTTGGAGTTTCAATTTTAAAACAAGAGAAATATTCATGATGGACAGGTGAATATCCACTCGAAATCTCAAAATTGTGACAAGATAAAGATGTGACTAAAATCCTCAGAGCTACCCATTTTGATTCCATCTTGGCTTTTCCTCCCAAGGATCAGAGCATGGTGGGCTGTGGGCAGCAGAAGCCCACCCAGGACCTACTGCCTTTACACTGGGGTTGATGATTCTCAGGGAGATAGATAGACAGTGTCCTCTTCATAGATGGGCTTGTATTTCATGTGTCTGGGGGACTGTGTTAAAACATCAGACCTGTGGAGATGCAGGACCCTGGCTTCCCACCCACCCGTCATCTCTTCCACTCTTCCACTAGAGGCTGACCTAGGCTAGGTCTCTTCCTTTCTCAGGGGTGCAGAAGAGACTCCTCTATAAAACAAGTATATTCATGAAGTGCTCATTGACTCTGTGTGTGTGTGTGTGTGTGTGTGTGTGTGGTGTGTGTGTGTGTAAAAGAGAGAGCAAGAGAGGATTTGAACCAAGAGGGCAAGCTCCTTGTGAGAAAATTCTGTGTGTTTTCCAAGGTTCAGTGTTTGGCATTTATTAGCAACAATTTCGTCTCTAGCTACTGAATGAGTGATTCAGATGTGTGGAACAAAAATTGCCACCTGAAAGATATTTATTCTAGCTCCAAACATCCTGTAAAAATCCTCTCAGACTTTTGGAACATGACAGCTGTAGTTTTACAATTTTCAAATCAAGAATATTCATTTAAAAAAAAGGAATTTTCTTTCAATGTAAAACAACATTTCCAAAGCAAACAACCACAAACAGCTAATAAATTGGGGATAAATAATGTATGTCACTGCAAACTGCATCGCCAATAATCTATCACACATACATCTGCTATGGATAACGTAGGATAACAATAACCCTTTGATTTAATTGGGCTCGCGAGCTGTAGCATATGCATTATAATGGTTCCATTGACATTGTTTTGCACCCAAGGAGTCAAATTAATGCCTCCTAGCATATTAAGCATTATGTGGTCCTCTCTCCTGTGAAAGTGCAGATGTGACGCTATTAGTGTTACTAAGAGTTAGGTCTGGGCTCTGAGGGGTGCAAAGACACCCTGGGGGTGCAGTGGAGAGGCCAAGGGATACTCCGAGATTTCAGTGGGACGGTGTGTTCTTCACAAAACCTCGCAGTAGTACCAGGTCTGACTGTAACACTAATAGGAGCATCTAGTAATAAGCCCTAATCACACGTGTGAGCATGCAGCAAGGATATGCACAGTCTACCTTCTTCATCTCTGCCACCGAACCACTGTGACGCGCTGTCCTTGGAAGAATGCAAGAGGCCCCCTATCAGATGACCCAGCACACACATTAGCAGTGCTCATAAATACTAACCTGTCCTATTCTATGTCTTTTGGCGCCCTATGGGCAGTTTAATTCGAGATGCCTCGAGCCTGGTTCTCAGCAAGCAGAAGATTAAAGCACCATGTGTACAACTCTGCCATCCAGTGTGTCTTGTACCATTTTCCCTAGCATAGATGCAAGCAGTGGTCTCTTCTGTCAAGTGACAGCACAGGGAAGGACATCACCACACTGTACTGTCATTCTGCGGAAGAGGAAGCACACAGGCTGCGGGTCCTCTTCCTTCTCCAGAGGGTCCAGCTGGCTCATCTTGCTGAGCGCTAAAGTCACCTCTGCCCCATGACCTGCAGTGTGGAAATCAACTTTGCAAACAAGCTTCTATTCATTGTCAGGCTGAAACCCCAGCCTTCCCCAGCCCCGGAGCCTGGAAGCTGAGCAGCGCGAGGCAATTATCTGTTTTGAAGGAATACACTGATTTGACATTCTTAAGGAGTCACAGACGTCTGATTTCATAATATAATTTGTAGAAGTAAAAAAGGCAAGTTAAACATTTGCTTACACATATCATGTTTACATGTGTTCAAAGAACTTTCCAAAACTTTGCAGTCTCATCCAACTGCATCTTTTTTAAGCTCGCTTCGCTCTCGTAGGTTTGCAAACAAATTCCACAGCACATTCAACCGCAAATTGATTTACTTTTGGGGAAACTCCTTGAGTTTCACGACTTTCTTCTTGCTGTTTAACGTACACACAGATGCAAAAAAGAAAAAACAATCTCCTAACACAGGAACACAAATCTGGCATTCAGAGGAGACGATTTTTTCATTTATTCTTGAAGTGAAGGGAAAGCAGCAATGGATGCGATCCAGATTACCGAGGAGTGTGCAAATGACTTCTTGGGCCCTGTCGGCAGTGTGACTGACAGTCGCATCTTGGGGCAGAGGGAATGAGGGAGTGAGGAGCATCCCGCGGGAACGAAGACCGGATTTCATTTAGCACGTGACGCGGATGCTGCTCCACTCATGGCTCCCTGATTGGCATCACCGCACTCCTGGACATTCAGAACCAAGAGGCGTCTCCGGTTGCCAGGTCCCTCTTACCGCCCATCGGATCAGGTCCTTGGGTCCCATTGACTCTGATTCTTCCAAGTCTCTTGAATGTCCTCTACTTGCTCAGCCACACCCGGGTGCTCCACTCCTTACTCCTGGGTTACCCGTGTCACCTCCTAGCTGAGCTGGCTGCTTCCAGCCTCTCCTGTCCCACTCCATGATCCTCATGGCCACCAGGGAGAGAATTCTAAACTAGACCTCTGACCCCAGTGACATTCTTGTTAAATTGCAAGGAGTCTCCTTCCTTTAGACTAAAGAGCCACCTCCTCAGCATAACCCTGAAAGTCTTTCATGTCGGAGCCTCTCCTTTCCTTTCCAATTTCATGGCCCTGAGCACATGTCACCCCTCAACTGAGTTCCGCATGCACCGTAATCTCTATTCCATGGGCCCTTGCATGTGCAATCCTCTTGCCTAGGAGCATCTTCTTGCCGTTTCCCATCTGGAGAACTCCTACTCATCTTTTAAGATTAGCTCAGACAACACTTTCAGAAATCATCCTGTCATCTCCACGATCAGGTTAGGGCCTTTCTTCCCCATGTGCCTAGCACCCTAACTCTCTGCCACGGCAGAGAAGTGTTTCTCCCTCTAAGATTCAGTTTTCTTGAGAGCTCAGGTGTGTCTATCACAGTTTTACCAAACCATGTCTCCTTTTGAATGATGTTTTGCAACATCAAACACAGTTCTTAGAACGCAATGGGTACTGCTCAAAAGTTTGCAAGTAAATCAGTGACTGCATTAGAGCCCGAAACTAGAATGTGCAATATTTCAGAAGACTAAGGCAGGGACCCTTCCTCCTGCTAGAGACCCCCTCGCAACAGACTTAGTGCAAGAGTTTGGCCACTGAGGGCTGCAGCTCCCTGCACAGGGGAGAGTGTGGACTCAGGCCTTGGCTCTGCATCTGCAGACTCACCCACCCCATCCCACCCCACCCCACCCCACCCCACCCCACCCCAGGCAGGGACACTGCTGCTCCTGAGGCTGAGGTTGGTGGCCTGACTCCTGGAGGGGCAGAAGGCATCACAGCGGAGGTGGTCGCTGAGAACTCTAGCTACTGAGGGGAACGGAGTGCCCAAGGCCGGGTTGGTAGCAGTTCTTTCCTTTTGTTTTTTACTTTTATTTTAAAGAGAAAACACAATAAAAGCAAGGATAGAGAATTTCAAGGTAATAAGAGATTAACAATGGTTAATACATTGTGCATTGTTATCTTCAAACCAGTTGCTCAGATTACAAGATATAGGCATGGAAAATGATCAAAGAACATAACCACAAACTGTTCTTTTCAATGAACTAATCGAAATCAGTAGTATAATTATCTTAGTTATCATATGTATGTATATATATATACACACACAGGCACACACACATATACATATTTATTTATTTTTAAATGTTTTTTATTTTATTTATTTATTTTTTTTCCTTTCTTTCCCTTCAGCAAACCTTTTCTTGCAGCTGTGCTGGCCTGGGGCTCGTACAGCCAACAACTTCAAAGGTGCTGAGTCAGCTTCTCCCTGACTGGCGCTCCAGTCCCTGTCCCCGTCCTGCTTTCTGCTCTCTGGGAAGGGATGGTGACGCTGCCGATCACATTCAGGTGTGCCTGGCGTGCAGGGCATCTCCAGCAAGCCCGGGGAAAATGCCAGAGACAAAGCCCCTAACCAAAGGGCCCGTGCAATGCAGCGTTAATGGGATGAAATTAAGGAGGCCAAAGTTTCCCAACAAATGCATCCTCCAATCTGCCTGACTTCTGTCCCTGAATAAAGGAGCATATGTCCAGCCTCATGCCTTCCAAGGCTCTGAGTTTTGCTTTTGTTTATTTGTTCTCAAGCAGTCTGCGAGTAATCCAGGGTCCGGCCAGCCAGAGGGACTGCAAAAGGTCTTGCATGCTTGAAACCTGGTTGGTAGCCAGTGCCACGGGCAGCCCTGCTCTGTGGCCAGAGCTCTGGAACGAAGCAGAAAATTCACAGCGTTAACGGGAAGCAAGCAGGGTAGGGGAGTGGAGCTCAGGAGGGTGTCCCTGGACACTTTCAGCCCAGCGCAGCGGTGGGAAGCCCAGAGCTCCAGGCTGAGGTGTGGGCAGGGCTGCTGGGCACAGGCTCCTGGGCTTTCCAGTGGCCTTTGTCCAAGCGGGTGATTCCCACAATCCCCTCCCTGATCCTGGGAACCGGGCTGGTATTGAAACCCTCACCTCCCACCTCCTGATCCTTCCAGACTCTGCCCCCTCTCCACCCTGCTGCCCCACCTCCACCCACCCCCATGCTCAGCCAGGGTGCCAGTGATCTGCAGGTCTAGACATGGTGCAGGGCAGAAAGGTTGAATGCTAGGCTCAGTCTCCCTTCCTGGGGCTGTGACAATGTGGGGGCCAGGCGTGACTCATGAATACAAGGAGGCGGTGTGGACACTGGTGGTCAGAGAGGTCCCCTGATGGAGTTGTTGACAGAAAACAAGTTAGTGCTCTCAGTCTGCCATGGTCACTCTGGAGACCCATGTGATGAGCACAGAGCAGGGCTTCCAGCAGGCTGAGGTTTGGACATCCTGCAGCTGCCCCAGAAGTTGCTAAGAGTTGGGGGCCACCACCTCACCTGACTCTGCACCATCCTGCAGTCCAGCAGGTGCACAAAGAGCCTCCGCATCCCGTCCCAAGGGGCTCAGCATCCCAGCTTGTAAGCAGAGTAGTCCTCAGCTGCTCTGTGGCCCCAGCTGTCCGTGCAGATCAGGGTACCTGCCCTTGAGATGGGGCTTCTGTGGCACCATTACCACACCATCAGTCCAATGCTGTCAGAGGTGGGAAGATGGGAAATGTGGGGATCGTGGCAGTGGAGCCTGAGGAAGGGGACTGTTCAGGGCCTGGCTGGGCACATGACGCCAAACACATGGGACACGCACCGCTAATCCGTGGCTCGCTTCTCTACGGTTCCAGGCATGTCTTTCACTTCGGGTTTGTTTTTCCGTAGAAAAGCTAGACGGAGTCATCAGGAACTTCTGTCCAAGGAACTCTGGTGACATTAGCAGTGAGATGCCACCCGAGTATATTGGTAGGGAAAATTACAGAGCTAGAGCAAGTGAGCGAGGGAGACAGAAAGAGAGAGAAGAGGGGGCATATGTAATTCTTACGATCATAACAGAATTCATTTTCACTCTGGAAACTTCGAAAAACACAAAACAGATAAGAAAATGCAAATCATATGTGATTGTATCACCAAGAGATTAAAACTATTAACATCTTGCTGTATCTCATTATTCAAATAGTATTTTATGTATTCGAAATCCCACTGAATAAACAACTTTATGTGCTGCTTTTCTTTTCAATTAATGTTGTATTGTAAATGGGGTCTCCTTCCTCTCTGCTCCTGTGGGATTTAATGTGTTTGGGGTTAATTTTTTGTTGTTGTTTAATAATGGCATATATTCATATTATTTGACACGCAGCGGAAGCGGAGTTTCTGAGTTACTTTTATACATGTCAGCTGTTCGTATCTGCCCTTTCCCTGGATGTCTACAGCCCGTGGGTAGTTTGAATAAAAAAGAAATAAATTTAACTGCTCTCAATGCCCTGGGTATTGGATGATGCTATGAAAGGAAATTTGCTCTGTAGACTGAAAGATAGTTGGAAACTAGAGATGGTAGAGCGCCTATAATTCCAGCACTTTTGGAAGCAGGAGGATCACAAGTTTGAGCCAAGACTGGATAACTCAGGAACTTTATCTGAAAGGTGGGGGGAAGCTGGGGATGTAACTCAGTGTGAAGGCCCTGGGTTAGTCCCTAAGTATTAACACAAAACAAAGATAGTGGAATTCTCCCTTACTAAAGAGCAATGTGAGACTCAGAGAGAAAAAAAGGACCAGCCTTGTGCAACAAAAAATGGCTCAGAGGAGAACAGAATAGGACTCTTTTCTCCAAGGACTACTCTTTGTTTTTTTGGGTTTTTTTTTGTACCAGGAATTGAACTCAGGACCTTGCACCTGCCAGACGGGCACTGTGCCCCTGAGCTAGATCCTCTTGAGGACTTGGTGAGCAGCCTATGAGGGAGATTTACTGTTGACAAGCTATTTTATTGTCATGTACTGTCTAGCAGAATGGAAATCCACCAGTACTCAATAACCTTGGGTTCCTACTGCAAGTAATCCTGGTGCTTCTCAACTTAATTGAAAGTACGCAAACCAGGTCTACAAGGAAATTTGGTGAGATATTTGCAGTTGATCAGGTGGAGAGGAAAGGAAATTATTTTTTCTATGTTGAAACAGTGGGAAGTTGGGGGCAAGTGCGCATGGCAGGTGTGGGTTATAGGAGCGAGATGAAAATTTAAACCTATCATTTTTTTTAACCTAAAAAATAGATTACAAAAAGAAAATGCTGGTTGAGCATCCAGTTTGTCCATTCGTGCACCTGCCTGTGTGTGTGTGTAGATATGTCAGGGTTCCTGTTTTCCGTGAGCTCCTCTTTTGAGCCACACACCATGCTAGCCAAACTCACAACCCAAAGGCAACTTATGCCCTGGACCTGCATCCAGGATCTCTATAACCTTAAATAGTGGCAAACTGGGAGAAAGTGTTGTAGCAATAATGCAAGTTAAAATGCACATCACACGTTACTACATGGAGCAGAGCTAAAGCAGAAATAGGAGGAGGAGGAAGAGGAGAAGGGGGAAAAGGAGAAGGAGGAGGGGGGCATTATTTCTATTTGAGGACCTCGGGATAATTTCCCACATAGGCTAGAGTATGAAGTAACTGGAACAAGCTAGAGGCCACTGTGGATTTGAGGGTTCCTTCTTAGCTGGTGGCCTCAGACCAAGGCCTTGCTCTCTCGGCCTGTCGGTATCCCCGTCTGTATGATGAAACCCATCTTAACCTGGGAAGTTGCTGAAAGAAGTCAGCATGACCATGGGCAAGGCACTCTGCATTACATTTTTATACAGTAGGCACTCACTGCGGAGCCACTGTCATCACCCACATCAGTAAGGGCTCCCTTTGACCTGTAAGGGCATCCTAATTCATGATTGGATTCACTGGCTTGGCCCATAGGTAGGCGCTGCAGCCACACTGGTGAGCCCAAAAAGGAGCAGATTCCAGCCACTCTGGCTTATTGGATACCCAGGATGCATCCATGTGGATGAATTTTCTCTAACTCTGCAACCTATTGTCTCCCTAAATGAATGAGGTGGCTGAGGTCTGAGAAGATGACCCACCCACGCTTACCCACACAGCAGGTGAATGAGCAAGCTGGACAGCCATGGCCCGCTGAAGGCCAGGAACCATGCTGCAGACCCTACTCCATTGCTGGCCCTCATCCTGTCTCTCCTAGACTAGCAGGATGAATAAAACACACAAATCACTCAGTAGAGGACCCAGTGCTTCCTGCATCTAGCTAGGCAATCATTGCATACTTTATTCTTCACTGTGGTACTTACTTAGGGGCCATTCTGAATGCTGAGAATATAAGACCGAATAAGTCTTCATCTTAAATTAAAGAATTTCATGACCCACAGGAGGAAGGCCACATGGACAGTAAGCACAGCATATGATAAGGATTAGCAGGCAGATACTAAACACCCAACATCCCCTCCACTCCTTCTTTCTCCTGGTCTGGATACTTTCTTGGTCTCTCACATCTCTGTTTGGGCAGAATCTTAGACTTTCATGTCATGTGTAATCTTTTTCCTGCATCCCTTTCTGTCTCCTTAGGTCCACAGGACCACTTAAGCCCATCTACTGGAATCTTCTCCTTTCCGATATTCTATTAAGGACTTATATAGCTCATTACTTAAAATGCACATGCCGCTTTTAGTCTATAGTTGTTTCACATCTTTTTTTTTGTTGTTCACTTTTTTTTTGGTTTCACATCTTAATCTTGGCTTATACTTATGGTTGCATTTACAATTTAAGACCCTAACACTTACCATGTCTTACCTTTCTCTTAGCACATAGTAGATGCCTAGTAACAGGTGTGGTTTGATTTGCCAAGTTTGAAACTTTCTCAGAGTGACCAAGGTACAGGTGGGATGCGAGGGACAGAGTGGGGTTGGTGTTGGAAAGCCAGATAGTCAGAATGCACAGCTTTTGAACAGCTTGTGTGTCAAATGGGGCACTGAGGTGTGGTAGATCCCAGACAGCCTTCAAGACTATTCATGGACCTTATCCCATCTAGGCCAAGATGACAGGAGCCAGCATGCTGCGAATAATGCGTCCCTTCCATTTTCTCTTTGGATTAGCATTCAACCCCAGGAAGTGGAATGGACTATTGGTCCAACCATGCCAGTTTTAAAGTGAGTTGCTAATCTCCTCTAAACAGTCCAAATGATTGGGTGTCATTTGCTGTGTGATCAGGCTGACAGCATTTCCACAGTAGCTCTTGTTGACTGATGTGTTACTGCATGAGGTTTCTTGGATGCTCACACTGGCTTCTTGTGAGTCTTTGAATTCTAACCTCAAGCAAGGGACATGAGAAGATTCCCATGGTGCTGAAACTGTGCCTTAGGTCACACATTGAAACAGCTTCTCTCAGTCATCGCACTGAGGTTTGCTTTGTTGTTTGTTTAGCTTTTAGTTTAGTCCAGATTCAATCTTCCAGGCATTGACTTCTTTGAAAAAAGTGAGATCTGCAGATTTCTCTATCATCCCTGGCCCAGGGAGCACAGAAGTAAGCATCCTGGAGGGCTCTACTTTTTTTTTTTAACAGCGTGTGTTTGTGTATGTGCATGTGTGTGTGTGTGTGCCAGGAATCAAACTCAGGACCTCATGCTTGCCAGGCAGGTGCTGTGCCACTGAGCTATATCACCGGGTTGGAGGGCTCTGTTGATGTTCCAGCTAGACAGAGGGCCAAGTTTACTCTCACTGTTTGGAGACCCCAGAGGTCTCCTGGGAGTGTGAGCTACACATGTGCCCCCAGATCTGAACGGAGGGTGTGGATGTGCTCCCCCTGCAATGTGCCTCTCCCCAAATACAATGTACTGCGAAGGGAATTCTGTACCCATTCCTTAGCAAGCTGCCTGCACGTCACCACATGCCAAAGACCAGATGGAGGATTATTGGAGAAGAGACTTACAGGGCAGAGCATTAAGGCCAAACAGAAACTGGGTCCTGAATCCAGCTTCATCAAATTTTGGCTATTTGGGCTTAGTTTTGTTCCCAAGTTATTTCTGAGTTATAATTATTTTTTCTCTACTAAAATGTAAGATCAGGAATGTGTGCAAAGTACTTAGCAGTCAGCCTAACACATAAAACCTGCTGAACACATGGGTGCTTTCTCATTACTATCATGATTGCTGTCATTGCTATTGTGATCATCACACTGTCATCACCTTTGCTACCACCTCAGCCTCATCCTTATCACCATCACCATAATCGCCATCACCATCTTCACCACCAGCATCAGCACCATCAACACCATCATCAGCATCAGTATCACCATTATGATCACCATCACCACCTTCACTACCAACACCATCAGCACCATCATCAACCTCACCATCCTCACATAACCATCACCACCATCATCAGCATCAGCGTCATCAACACCATCAGCATCATCATCACTGTCACTATCATCACCATCAACGCTACCACTCTCATCATCACTCTCATCACTTTTGTCATCATCATCACCACTATAACCATCAACATTACCAAACTCACCATCAGCAGCAGCAGCAGCAACATTGCCACCACCTTCACCATCATCATCATGATCACCTACATTTACTGAGAGACAATTTCTTAGTCATATTCTGAAAGACATGTATCTGAAAATAGAACACATCCCTGAAGACTCAGAAATATAAGACAACCAGGTTATTTTTAGGGACCCACAGTAGCTGAAATGATTAAATCTCTCAATGGACTGGAATAAAAGTATTAAACATGGGTCTTTTGAAGAGATAAGGTGCAAAAGGATAGTTATGGTCAAAACCGGAGAGGTGTAGAATGATATACCAAGGAGCATAAATAAGTAGAAATTACTAACAGTATTGGACCAAAACTTAGCACAGTCTCAATGAAGAACATGAGCTGGAGAAGAACTTAGAAATACTGATATCCACAGAGCACAGAAAGGAAAATGCATGCAAAGGAAAGCCTAGTACTAAAAGCAGTTAACTCCTGGATGTGAGAACAGCATGCACATCTGTAATCTTAGCACTCAGGAGGCTGAGGCAGGAGGATTGCTATGAGTTTGAGGCCAGCCCAGACTATAAAGTGAGACTCTGTCTCAGAAATAAATAAATAAGTGCAACTGACAATAATGAGATACAAGATGGCTAAGCCTTTTTCTCTAAAGGCTGAAAGTTGGATTTCTTCCTCCTTGCACCACTAATAAAAAGATCTTTTCTTCTGTACTTCACAGAACACTTGAACACTTGTGATTGGGATTCACATTTGCAAAAAACTGCGTGACTGTAGGCCCGATTCTGAGCCGGCCAGCAGGTTCGAGGTGGTGAATTCTTACTTCTGAGGTCTTGATTTACTGCCCATTTGTGAACTGACTCCTGTATAACCAAGGAACTCCACCTGCAGGATCTATTCCCTTGCAGTTGCAAGATATTTTAGAAATCCAGATATTTTAGAAATTTTGAAAGGACTACATGGGAAAGGACAGGAGAGGAGAAGAAAGCAGAGGAAAGGGGAGAACAGGAGAGGAGAAGGGAGGCAGGGAGATGAGAGCAGAGGAGAGGACAGACAAGATATAAAAATAATAATACAATTTTTCTTTGGTTACTAAGTTTAGTGGTTTTATTTTAAAAGATTTTAGCTAAAAAATATGTCCTCAAATTTTCAGGACGATATCTACTTTACAATATAACACCCATTATTCAGAGCTGGTAGCAGGAATATAGAGAAGAAATTCCTGTTACCTTTGCCCTTAGAAAGTCCTGAATCCCATGGCGGGCACAGGTATGGAAATGCTGGTGTAGGGTTCTGAGGTGGCCTGCGGGACCCCAGAGGAGCGGCTCCCAGTGTGTCTAGGGGAGCCAGCACAGCCTCTGCGAGAGGGTAAGGCAGGCCCTGGTGCCACAGTACAGGAGAGTCATTTGCCATATGGTGACCATATTTTCTGAATCAAAAATCAAGATACATGATCTGACACGAGGTTTGATGATGGGACAGAATATTTAAAATCAGGGCTTTCCAAGGAAATCTAGGACATATGGCCACCATATCCAATAGTTACCATGCATACAGGGAGGGCGTGGCTTGATTCACAGAGTAACTAAAGCCAGGAGTCAGGCAGAAAATTGACATCAGGGCTTGACTGTGTATGTGTAAGACTGCATTTCCCTTCCTTAGCTATCCTCTTGAGCAAAAACGCAAGGGGCCTTTGCTACTTCGGAGTAGCCCTAAAGCAAACTGGGCAAACTGGAACATAGACCTAGAAAAGCCCTCTGAAGCCACCTGCATCTAAGCCTCACCTTGCCATACCAATACAGAAACTGAGGCTCAGGAAAGAGAAAGGACACCCTCAAAAGCATTGCACTCATAAGAGATCAGGGTTGGGGTTAAGTGTGAATCTTTCCACCTCATGAGGGTTGAATTTAGGGACACACCAGAGAAACTCATGAACAGTGAGAAACCCAAACACACCAGCCCTGGCCACAGAAAGCTGGTATTTAGTAGATGCACTCCTTACCAAGTGACCGAGGTACCATATTGAGTGCCCGAAGACTCAGAGCTCTGCAGATGCTGATAGGGCTCTCTGATGGGTGTAAGACACAGAGGGTAGTTGGAACAGTTGAGAAGCCAGAATGTCCCAAGGACCCTGAATCCTCTTCTAATCTGTAACAATTCTACCTTGGTTGTGAAGTTACAACAAAAAGAGAAAATCATAAGAATAGAGTGGCACACTTACTACTAAGACTTTGGGAGAAAGTATGGCCAACCTGGAGGCTGAAGAGCCTCGTGCTGGTCTCCAGCGTGGTGCTGGAGAAGGTGCCCACATGACAGCGAGAGCGTCATTTGTGCTTTCCAACTGGGGAAGAGGCTGAGCTCCAGAAGTACGCTGCCAAGAAACATTTAGAGCCTTCACAGCCAAAAACAAAAAATGCAAGACGCCTGCCCGGCATGCGAGAAGGGCAGAAAAAAGACGTGGCTTTTTCTCTGGGGTTGACAAATATCAGCCCAGAACTCTGGGATTAAATGAATGACAGACGTTCTTCCCTTGATGTGGGTGTGGGTTAGAGGAATGATTATTTAAAAGAACCAATTGTGTGGCCCGCTTGGCTACACGTCTCCTCCTCTGGAATTCCAGAACAATCCCACCCCTGGGGTCTGGTGCTATTTGTGGGCTTGTGGTCCTGGATAGAGACCACCCATACTCTTCTTTTTCTTCCCTGATCCTTGAACCAGAGACATCGCTCATGGTCTCAGAGGCAAATTTGTCAGTCTGGTTTAGTAAGGGCAGGACCTGGGATTTAACCCGTCCATTCTTTGTGTAAGTAGCCATTTGAAGAGGAAGGGTAAGGGCATCCTAAGTTGAGGATTAAAAGCATCAAAGCAGAGAATTCAAAAGAACTAACAATAGAGGGGGAGTTCAAGAGCAGGAAGTCTCAGGCGGCGAAAGATGTTACCTCGACTGGAATCCTAATTGTGGTTCAGGTCAGATAGAAAGATTCAAGGTGGTAGCTATTCTTCTGTGTATGTGTCAGTGTGTACACGCATGATCGCAAGTAGGTATGTGTAACCTACTGGTATGTGTAACCAGCAGGTAATCTACTGGTTCTGGTGCACAGACTCACCAATGGTCCTAATTTGCCCAGGAGTGAAGAGACGGTCAATGTTGAGGGCTTTCATTTTAAAACCATGATAGTCTCAGCATGACCAAATGGACCGTTCATATCATGCATACATTATTTGGTGCACCAGGCAGAATAATGGTCATGCAAACATACCCTAATCCTTAGATCCTGTGAGTATGTTAACATACACAATGTATTGGGCACCCCAACACCAACAGTTTAAATGAGTACAGGTCTATTTAGCTCAAGGTTTCAGAGGTTTCAGTCCGTGGTTGGCTGGTCCCAAGGTAGAAACATTATAGCAAAAGGTAATGGTAGAACAAAGATGATGTTTAGTTCAGAGCAGGTGGGAAGCAGAGGAGGAGAGCAGTACCAGAGAGGAAGAGGTCAAGGACCAGATAGAGTTCCCGAGGTCATGCCTCCTTGACCACCCAGACACATTCAGAAGTGAGCTTTACCAATCCCCTAGGCTGATCCCAAGCTATACAAACTGACAATGATGCTTAAATGTCACGTTCAACCCCTTGTCAACTTAACATCCAAATCTGTATGTGAAAACAATAACAAATTCATAATTCCACCTAACCTCGTACAATCACCCTGCATCAATCAAGATGCAATAACTCCTTCTCCAAAGTCTTAATAATTCCTCAGAAATTCAAATTCAAATTCTCTTCTGGGACTCAATTCAAACTGTTACCTATGAATCCCTATAACAATCAGAAGGTAAGTTACATTATCTCAAGATAGAAAGTACAGGCTAAATATTTATATTCCAAAAGGGAGAACTAGAAGAATAAAAAAAAATAGAACCAAACAAGGTCAAAACTCAGCTAGGAAAGCATCAATATCTGTAGCTCTATGCCCAATATTCAGGACACGTGGTGGTGAGTTGTGAGTTCCAGGGGTTTGGGTGGCCCTGCCTGCATGACCTTGCTTTTTTAAGCCTGCTGGCTCTCCTCACTGTTGTCTTATTCCTGGCATCTCCACATCCCAGCGGTCTCCACTGCACCTTCAACCTCATGTCCAAAGCTTCACATGCCCACCTCTCAGGGGCTCCACCTGGTCTCCCAAGCCCTCCTTTGAAATCTGGGTAAAACCCTACACACACCCACAACTTTCGCCTTCTGTCTACTTGAACAACCAGAATCATGTGGCCAATGCCAAAGTCTGCCTCTGGTTTGACCAGTGACCAGGTTCACGTGGACCATGGCTGTAATGGCTTCTGAGTGCCTATAGGGTTGATTATGGTGAAATGAATCCTGAGGAACCAATTCTTTAAGAGGCCATTCTTGAGCAGGTAATCCAGGGAATCTCTTCTCAAATGAAAGGCTTGCACATGAGCTCCCTTGAGCCTATGATAGGTGGGTTTTTTTTAATTTCTGTGAAGTCCTCGAGGCATATTTCTTGACTCATTTAAAAATAGTTATCTTTTTACGGGCAGTACTCTCTTCAACAACCACTATCCTTTGGCACCAACTGTACGTGTGGTTATTTGGGGGCCAAAATTTAAGCTTTTCAAATTTTTCTGCTCTGCTTTTTGCATCTCATTAACACTATAAACATGGCTAAGAGCATCCAGCAGTACACACACAACAATCTGAACATTGAGCTGCCTTGAAATTTTCTTTGCCAGTATAACTAGTTCACTGGTTTACCACTCTGCCTTCCAAAAAGTCTCAAGGCATGGGAAAAATGTAGAAAAGGCCTTTGAAAGAGTGTAACATGCATAAACTCTAATTTGGTTTCTGGTAAGTGCTTGTGTACAACTGAAACCTTATGGCTTTTACTTACTTCCCATATTCCTATCATCAGTCTTGTCTTCTAAGCCCTAACTCACACTGCCCATCAAAGTCTACTTACAGTATTCTATGTTTCTTCCAGTGCACTTCAACTTTTCCAAACCCCTCTTACACACCAGTTCCAAAGGCTTCTGAACCACACGGTCAGGTATAGTCATTACAGTAAGCCCACTCCTGGTTCCATTTCCTATATTGGTTAACTTTTTCCCTTGTTGAACAAAATGCCTAACATTCACCACTTAAAGGAAGAGAGATTTCTGTGGCTCATAGTTTCAGAGGATTCAGTCCATTGTTGGATGATGCTAGGGTAGGAACATCATGGCAGAGGGTCATGATGGAGCACAGCTGCTTCATTCACAGTGCCAGAGAGGGAGAGGTCAGGGATCAGATATAGGAGACCCCAAGTTCACACCTCCATGACCCACACAGACACACCCAGAATGTGCTTTACTTATCCCATAAGCAGCTCAGGACCTTGCAAACATTAATGAAAGATTTTAAGACAGGGAGATGATTCCACATTACCTTAATGGGTTCAACATAATCACAGGGGAAGTCATTAAAAGCCAAAGAGGGTAAAGGGTCAGAGAGACAGAATGAGAAAGGAAGAGGTCATGATGGGAGCAGAGGTCAGAGTGATGGTCCTTTTGCAGACACCACAAGCCAAGATAGGTGTGGTGGATTAACTAATGGTCAACTTGGAACTTGGAACACGCAGCTGAACTGAATCGGTGTGGTGCTGGGTGTGGATGCCCACTGAGGAGTGTTGCCAAGAGCATAAAAAAGAACTGGAATGAGAGATGGTTTTCCTGGAGAAGCTTGTTGTGCTGGCTTTCCTGATATAAACTCAGCTGTTATCATTGAGGAGCTCGGGTCCTCACTGTCACTGAGCATGGCTGAAGTTCTCTTTAGGGGAGCACTGGTCCTTATCTTGCACACCACTTCCTAGCTCCTGTGCAGATCCTCAGCCTCTGGCACAGATCCTTCATCCTGCTGGCACAGACTTTCTAGCTTCCACCACTGATTTTTGGGCCTTCCCAGCACAGGTCCTTGATGCAGACTACATGAGACATTGTCATGGACTCTGTGCCTCCAGCTGGACTTGTGGAGGACATAGCCATGGACTTTAGGTTTTCAGCTGGACTCATGAAGGACATTACTGCAAGATCCAGGCCCTCAGTTGGATTCTTTGGATCTGCAACGTGTGGACAGGTCTCTGGCACTTTTCTGCTTTTTACTTTTTTGGTGAAGGTTAGAAATTATGTGCCCTATATTAAATCTGTTCCCCTGTAAACCCTGGTCACCATCACAGGTGATTTTAGAAGGTGGAAACCACAAGCAGCACAGTCTCTTTGGGAGCTTCTGCAAGGACTGGCCTTACCGACACCTGCCCTTTAGCTCCATTGGATTATTTTAGATTCCTGACCTCCAGAACAGTCAGAGAATAAACACGAGAAGATTTAGACCACTGAATTTATGGATGTTTGTTAGAACAGTTGTAGAAAGCTTATTCATTTTCTCAGAAGACATATCTAAGAGGAGCATGGGTTCCCTGGCTGCCATTCAGCTGTCACTGGACAGACTGCACTAAATCTCGAATCACTGGATCTAGTGTATGGAGGCCGTGTGTAAAGATCCTCAATGTCTGAAATGCAACCCATGTACCAATCACTCCATGTGGCTGGAGTGCGCACAGGAGTCAGGATGCTTCCGGGACACGTCTGGTTCTGGCTTTCCTTGCTCTGTGAGCTTGAGCTACATCTCTGGACTCTGTTTCCTATTTCTCTCTCAGATGAAGTAAAGGCTACAGATGCATCCACACTAACATTCTTAAGTGATCATGCATTTGTAACCTACTTATGACTAAGTAGAACATATGTTTTCAAGAAGGGGTAATGTTACCCCTAAAGGGATTAGAGTTGGTTCTGGGGAACCTTTCTTACTCTCTTTATGTTTAACATACAAGTGTATACAGATGGCACATAAACAGATACCCAGTGCATCTGTACTATTAAAGTTTCATGGGGCACTGGGTAGGAAAAATTGCATTTAAAAACTTCACAGTACACTAAGGGAAAAAGAAAAGGCTGAGAATCACTTGTCTAGGGCCTGTGCATTGTATACGGTTACTCACAAAGGTATTTCACATGGCAAAGGCAAGATAATAGAGTAGAAAAATCTTGAGAAATTTCTGGATTCAAACTGATATAAATTTAATTGACTCTTCCACATAACTTTGTAGTCCATGCTCTTTATCTACAAAAGAAAGATAGGTTCTACCTCAGTTGTTATCAATGACTAATTAAAATAAATAGAGCTATAAATGTAGAGACATAGAGATAAATAAATAACATCACCCCTCAATATCTGTGGGCATTGGATCTAGAAGACCTTTGGATCTCAGCATCTGTATATGTTCAAGCCCCTGATGTAAAAGGGTGTAGTGTTTGCTTACAGCTGCACATATCCGCCTGTATACTTTCAGTTATCTCTAGATTACTTACAATGCTCAACGCAATGTGAATGCAATGCAAATCATTGTCATACTGTATTGTTTAGGGAATAGTTACAAGAAAACAGCCTGTACGTGTTCAGTGCAGATCCTTTAAGTACTTTTGATCTGTAGTTGGTTGAATGCAGAACCTGTAACTGAGAGGGTCCACTGTGTGTGCATGTGTGTATGTATTTTTACACACATAAACACACACGCACACACACGCACACACACATGCACACACAGGCACAGGGTACGGCCTTCCATGGTGTGTGTCTCCCTTGCCTTCAGATCTCTCTGGTTCTTACACAGTGTCACTGTGGAAACATGTCTTTACTACCCTCCTGATCTCCCATAGCCCCCATAACATGTATTTTCCCCATAAAATGAATCATCCTATGAAAGTTTCCTTCTCTCTTCCATTAGGCAACCCCAATGCGTGGTGTTAGATCACTCTGGTGACCAGGAAGCAGAGCGTATAGATGGACCGTGTAACTAGTGGCGAAAGTGAGGCCTGTGGGGTGGGCTGCCCATGGCTCCCCCTGTCGGTCAGTTGCAGCACCGCAATGGGATCTTGGCTCCAGCACGTTGAATAAGCCACTGTCCAAACGCACTGCCAGTAGATGGGCCGTGCAGCAGGTGGCTTGCCTGACCTCCTCATCGCTACCTGTGTGTCCTCACAGACAGAGCCTGGCTTACAAAGACTGACTGCAGTGTCGAGTCATCTGGAGTGCTAGTAGATATGGCATTATATGACTTGTTGCTCTTAGAATGAGGACACTAGCTTGACAGAGTGTCCCCTGCATGAAAATCCACTGTGAAAAATATACCTCCGGGCTCAATAGAGGGGGAGCAAGTATGCTCATGAACATTTTCCCTCCCTCAGCCTACTGATTATTATGAATTGAAACTCATTTCGCTTCCCTGTTTGCTTGGGTTTTCAGAAACTCTGAGTCTAATGTGTGTTGTATACCTAACTTCCATAAGGTTTTTCTGTCTTATGCTCTTTACCTTTTCTGCTGCTCCTCTATCCTTTCCACACCCACAGTGGGCTAGCCCGCTCTCTAGTTAACTAACACCAGCATTTATTCTTATGGGAGGATCAGTGCTTCACTTCCTATCCACCTGCCCCATTTCTGAATATGGTAAGGGTCAGCGGCCCTCCAGGTCCTCACCAAGGATCAAGTCCACACTAAGATTTTGACCCAGAACCCATGAGCCACAGCAGACCTCTTGGACCTTGCTTCTTGGTTGAAACATTACAGCAAGTATTGACAAAAATGTTACACTGAACTCTGGGAAACAAAGCCCTAGTTCAAAAGTTAGGTCAACAAATATATTTGGACCACATAATCTAGGTGTTGGGGAAATCAGAGTGAATGCATTCTAGTTCCAGAGCTCAGGCCCAGTGCAGTGCAGTCTCATGACAGCCCCAGTGGGAGAGGTCCAGGGACCCTGAGGTATGTGGGAGGTGGCAGATCCAGGACATAGCTCCCTCTGCACATATGAAAATATGCAGAAGTTCAAGTCCCTTACATAAGGTGGCATAATATTTGCATACAGCCTGTGCACTCTTCTGCATATTTCCAGCCATCCCTAGACTAATTAAGATACTGACACAATGTAAATGCTATGTAAATAATTATTACAACATTGTATTTAGAGAATAGTGACAAAAATGTCAATATGCATTCGTTTCAGATGCAATTGCTTTTCCTCATAGTTTTGAAACAGGGCGGTTTGCACCTGTGGATAGAGAAGGACGACTGCACAGTGGAGTTGTGGGAACAGGGGAAGGTCACGGTTCCAAGCCCCAGGAAGTAAGAAAATGTTTCTTGGAGGAAGCGGCATTTGCATTAAATTTTTAAGACACTTGAAAATTTATGCCCACATAAAAATCCACCCATAATGTTTATAGCATATTTATTTATAATGGACAAAACTTGGAAACAAAGAGTTCTTCCATAGATGAGCTGATTTTTAGAAAGTAGCTATGGAATATGATATTATTATCATCATGCAATGGAATAGTATTCAGTAAGAAAAAGAAACAGATGATCACGCCATGAAAAGACGTGCTAACCTCAACTCATATCCCTCAGTGAAAGGGTCACATCTGGTCTGATTCCAACCAAACGGCATTCTAGTTGGTGATGATAGTAGGAGCCAAGGTCTAACAGTATGCAAATGGAGAGGCCACTTCAACCAGGACAGGAAGTGCTGCACTGTGCAAACTAAAAAGAGGGATGAATGATAAGAGACGCAGTGGATGGGTGAGTGGGCCAAGTGCAGAAACCTGGATTTTGCCCTTCCATTAATAGAGAGTGTGTAAAGGAATTTAAGCACAGGCACGAGGTGGATGAGGTTATCGCCAGGTGCCCATTGGGAAGCTGAGTGCTTTGCGGAGCCCTTCTGTTTTGACTTCTTCCCCTGTTACCCTCCCAGCACAGCCCAGAATAAGCTTTCTGCACACTCTGGAACTGCAATCCAGCAGAAGGACCGAGGAGCCTGAGGCTGGGCAGTATGAGACTCAAGCAAGAAAGAGTAAGAGTGTGGCTCGCTGAACTCAGAAGCACTGGGCACCTGCAAGGTGTGAGATGAGGATGCATCCCATTCTCTCCCTCCCTGCCACCCTCCTCCCCACTGGTGTGGCTGAGCGCCATGGCGCGACTTGCCTGAGGTCAGACCATGACTCCAAGTTGTCTGATCCCCAAGCAGTGTTTTCTGCACTTCAGTTTGAGCTGAATTTGAAGTTGGTGCTCTGCCTCTGGCCGTCAGATGCAAAATGGACCAATATCAGCCAAAGAGCTTCCCCCTTGTCACACTCAGTGCCACTGTGGGGAGGGACAGGACAGGTGGTCCCTGGGTCACTTGTGCATCCATC